>CAWUFW010001731.1:480000-515000 GCA_963921515.1 Calotriton arnoldi
ATCTAGCAGAAACAATTGCCTAGCAGTCCTCCCACTGACTCCTAAATAAATACAACATTCAGATGATAGTTCATAACAAATTAACATAAGCACAAGGAGAAAGAAAATCTTCACAGAAGTGCACAAATTTTGGTTTGTGGTCTTTCTGCTTTAGATAGTTCACTTCCTTTGTCACCATAGTTGATTTCATTCACATTGTGACTTACAAAGTCAGACAATCAAAACTGTCCTGTAAGGCATGAAGTTTCTTTACTATCTGTAAGAAATCGCGTTATTGTTGCGAAGGATCGGCGTCTTTCACAAGTAATAAGTGTGCAATTGTCTTTTTCATGGGAACTTAATACCCCATTGTAGCATTTGACCCTCTCACGGTAGTGAAGCAGAGCAGCCCATGGCCTACTGAGGTGAGGTGGTGTGGGCTTGTACCCCCAGCTCACTGGTACGCAACAGCAGCAATCAATAAATCCTAGTCTAGTCTAGCAAGTGCTCTTTCTTTTGAAAAGGAAAAATACTTTTATTACACACACTTCTAAATACTACACATTAACTTTAAACTATGTGCAATCAGGTAGATGGAAATACCTTCGGTAATACCCTTGTATCAAGTTACACCCCTAGATGGTTGTGAACCCTATAAGCACAATACCACCACTTATACTAGCTGCAAACTTCATTGGATGCCCACTGTGAAGCATATGCAGTTCAAAGTTTTATGTATCTCTCATAAGCCCCCAGTTTGGCTGCCTTTATGCAACCATATCTGCCTACTAGTGTCGTACACTAGGCAGATTTGAATTTGTCCCTTATACCCGCATCAGAAGAGCCAGAATGTAAGAACACTCCTTTTGAACCTGGCTCCGGCCTTATGGAACCCTCTTGTGTTAAGTTAAGAAAGATCAAAAACTACTTGAGCTTTCGGAAGCAGTTGCACCCGGGCGGTTCTAAGCCTAGGCTGCATCTGTTCTCCTCTATGTTGCACTGGCATACGTTTTGCTGCTTTTTTCGCATCCGTGATCAGCGCCGGGGCGTTACTCTCCTGGGGCAGTTGAGCGGTTTAGAAATTCTTTTAACATAACATCACAATATAAGGGGGTGCCATTATCAATGGGGCAGACTACTGGCTTTGTCCAAGTGTCACCACATCAGTAAAAATGGCCATATGTTACAATTCACCAAGGTAAAACCTGTGAAGTCATTGGGGACAGTACCAATTTGTAATGCATGTTATGACACACCGTTGAAGACAATGGAGGTAGTACCAACAGTGAATAAAAATTCATTATACTGTGAAACCTTGCATTGTCAACCCTTACCTGTGTCAGTAAAGCACTGTGTTCAAACATGTGTCCTAGAGTACTCCTTTTGCTTTTAATTACGCTGCTGGTGCAGCTTTAGGACCGACTAACACTGGTCCCTGCATTTCAGGGCACAAGAGTAAAAGCTCCAGCTGTAGGAGTGCTTTGAACTTAAGGCAAGCCTCTCCCGGGGTCAGAAATTCAATCCCATAGGAGACGTACAGTGAGTTTGCATAAATACACTCTGGGAGCTATTACACTTCCTGCAGCCCCCAACCACACTTGCAGTACCGTTGGTGGTGCCCCTCTTCTTCCATGGGGCACCACTAGGAAAATATGCACATTTTAATCCCACCTCCCTCCTCCTGTGGATGTTTATGGGATGGCCGTTTGCAAAAGTATTAGGTAGCTTCCCTGGTGAGTGAGTAGCCTATCTGGGTGACCCAGGGCACTGACAGCCTTGCTGGTTAATTGATTAGTAATATCTATTGATAGTGAAAACCATTCAATTGTTACATCTTAGATAGTCTACCACACATGGTAAAAATCATTCATTATCAAATCCAGTTTATTGTACGGCATATAATTGGTCCATGCATTTTAAAACTGTATTCATAAATCACAAATCTGCTGATTTAAAATATCATCAGTGCTGCTAAGACACATGGAAATGGCAGCTGAAAGATTCCGTACAATTGTTTGTAAGATGTTTGGAAATAAAAACTTTTTACTTTGTGCAATAGATTCTTTATGGTAGGAGCAAAAATGGCAGGGTGTATTTACTCTTAAATTTCATGCTTGTCAAAAAGTCTGCAGTGTAGCCTTCTTTTTTTCATGAAAGTGCAGGTTACTATTAATTGCCTGTGTGGCTCGATTTTAAAAGATTTCAAGTGAATATCTCTGGATTTAATGCTTACTGTCCTCTTTAGTATCTGATTAAAAGTTCTGTAGGATATAGTCCAGACCCATGGGTGAATCATTTAGAGATCCGTTAATATGGCATTGTTGGATGGAGACCACAGGGTGTTTTTTTTATTTTCCCATGCTGAAATTTTTGGCAGAGGTTATCTTTGAAGGAATCCTTTTCTCCTTGTTTTAGTTTCAACCAGTACCTTAGCAGTGCCACATTTTGTCCCAGTTTTTGTGCCACTAAACTGAATTCCAATTGAATTTGGCCTTAGCTCACAGATTTCGGCAACCTAAATATTGATTTGTTGAGTTTAGTCTGTGCCTGGTAGATCCAGCTGTAAGATGTGCTGGGAAAAGCTTCCAAACCATATGTTTGAGTTGGGAGAAACTTTGCATTTAATCCTCTGACTGACTAGTGGTTTAGAGATGGGCCTGTCCGGTGTAGTCTTGGCAAGCTCAAGTCATAGCCCTGTTACTTTGCTTTCTATCAACTGCATATGCCACTTATGCTGATCTAAGTTGTAAAATTCCACACCTAGCTATTTGTACGACATTGTACTGAAAATCAAGTGGGGGCCCAGCTGCACTGGCAGCTGCTTGCTTTTTTTGAGAAAACAAGTGCTTTGGGTTTGTCTTGATTTATTTCAAGTTTGTTCGATTTACAGTAATTAAGAAGGTTGTTAAGCGTATGCTGGAGGTCTATGATGGCATAGTCTAAAATAACTGTCTTCCGCAGCTTGCAGCAGATGGCCATTTATTTTGGGTGAGTAGGCTCTTCGGTTTGCAACTGTTAGCGACAAACCTGTTGAGCAGAATCTGGGCAGGACGCATCCTTGCTTCAGTCCTCCGTTGACAAATACTTTATTGGACCAGGTCCCATAAGCCGCCAATTTCACTTGGATATAATGGTTGATGTAGAGTGAGAAGTTTGCATTTAAAATTTTGCATGGAAGGCCCCATTTGTTCAATTTCGCCCAAACGAATCCTCTATGAATGCGGTCTATGAGCATATGTGAAGGAATCTACCCTTGTATATTGTTTTGTGTAAAAACAAGGGTGACCATGTTATCTGTGGTTCCACTTTTTTCCTCTGAACCCTTTTTGAAACCAAGAAATCGAGTTGAATTTGTTGCCCACTCGCAAAGATCTGCAAAAATCAGTCAATCTGTCAGCGTTTTGTAGAGCGAGACTACTCACCCGTAAGGGTCTCAAGGCGGTGTGGGGGGAGGGGAAGGGTCTGTGTTCAGTTGAAGACCCAGGTCTTGAGGTCCTTCATGAATTGAGGCAGAGATGTTGATTGCCTGAGATGCAGAGGAAGGTAGTTCCAGGTCTTTGCAGCGAGGTAGAAGAAGGATCATCCTCCAGCGGTGGTCCTTTTGGATCCGTGGGGTGGTGGCCAGGGCCTGATGGGCGGAGTAGAGATGTCTGGTGGGGGTGTGTAAGGGGAGGCGGTGGTTGAGGTATGCAGGTCCGGCATTGTGGAGGGCTTTGTAGCTGTGCATGAGGAGCTTGTAAGTGATCCTTTTGTTGACTGGGAGCCAGTGGAGGTCTCTCAGGTGGTCGGTGATGTGGCTATGGCAAGGGATGTTCAGTAGGAGTCTGGTGGAGGCGTTTTGCAGCTTCTTTTGGAGTTTTTTCGTGGTGCCGGCATAGAGTGCGTTGCCATAGTCGAGTCTGCTGCTGACGAGTGCGTGGGTGACTGTTTTCCTTGTCTCGTTAGGGATACACTAGAAGTTCATTCAGAGCAGGCAGAGTGTGTGGAAGCAGGAGGAGGAGACCGCGTTGATCTGGCGGTTCATTGACAGCGAGGAGTCCAGGATGATGAGGTTTTGTGCATGGTCTGTAGGTGTGGGGGTGGGTGGGTTCGGAGCGCTGTGGGCCACCAGGAGTTATCCCAGGTGGAGGGGTTGGGGCCCAGGATGGGATGAGGACTTCGGTCTTGTCTAAAATCTAAATCCGTATTTGTAAAGCGCGAACTACTCACCCTTACGGGTTTCAAGGCGCTGGGGGCTGTCGTGGAAATTAAGTGAGCTATTGCCCAGAGTCACATGGTGCTCAGCTGAGCTGCCGCCGGAGCCGGGGATCAAACCGTGAGCCCTGTGCTCCGAAGTCAGCTGCCCTGGTCGCTGCACCACACCTCTCCACTGTCCGAGTTGTCTGAGTTGAGCTTGAGGCAACTGTCCTTAATCTAGGTGGCTACTGCCTTCATTCCAATGTGGAAGTTATTCTTGGTGGCTGTGGCGGAGAGGGAGATGATCAGCTGGGTATCGTCTACATAGGAGACAATGTTCAGTCTGTGGGATCAGTGAGGTGTAGTATTTGACCTAAACACATAAAAGGGCTGTAATTCTATAGTTGGGTGGATCCTTTCTACTTCCTTTTTTATAGATTGGATGAATGTAGGATCCTTGCCTGGATGCAGGTAGAAGAAAGATAGAAATGTTCAAAAAAACCCTCCCTGTGGCTACAGCAATTTGTTGTGAAGATAATTGGTGGAACCCCATCTGGGGCTTCGTCTTTTCTATTTTTAATGATTATTCTAGATAGATACTTGTTTATCCAATTCAAGCCATGTAGGTCTTCCTTTATCTTTTGATTGACCAAGGCTTGTGGGACCTCCTTTTTCTGTTCATTTGTCTATATTTCTACTATAGTTGTTGGGCAGTAATCAGTCTTTGGTGATACTTCCTCCTTGGAATGCATACTATTGGATTGAGCTTGTGCCACGGGGGCCGATTCTTTGCAGAAGATTGGAGTTTCGCGTTTTCTGTATTGCATCTTTCTCTGCAGTTGACTTTTTTCAGGATTGAAATGCAGCAAACTAAGATTGAAGTCACCTGTGATTATAAAATAAAAATTTGTCCTTGATATGCAAAGATCTGATAGATTGGTCATGAGCATGTCCACATTTGGCCGGTGCTGCTTCTATTCTGGGTTAATAATAGTAGTTTCTGGGTCGTTGCGTTGGTCAAGTGGAATTTAACTCCTAGTAGCCAATAGTCCCCAGTGTCTAGTTTGTGAATTTATGTTGAGTATAGTTCTCACGAGGATTGCCAGACCAGCAAGCGGTCTACCTATTTGAGAAAAGTTTGCTGCTGACGTGTGAAGTACTTCATAGCCTGTTGCAAAAAGAACAATTGATAGACAGAATGCTGCACAATGTCAAACATTCACCCCAGTAGAGAGATCTGGGCCTAAATCTATCGTTTTTTTGCTCCCTGTGCCTTTCCTGTTCAGATCCAGCCATATGCAAATCAGTATTGACCCTGTTCCCCATGGGAACAGTCCAGCCCGGTCCCTTGCTCACTTTGCCACTGGATTCAAGCTAGCCCGGCTGATGAGGGGTGTTACCCCAAAACTGGTCCCAGGATGCTTGTTTCCGGTCCAGGGAAGACCTGGCTTGGCAGTTCGGGCCCAACTGTTCCCATAAGGAACAGGGTCAAGACTGATTTGCGTATGGCTGGGTCTGAACTGGGGTGGCAAAGTGAGCTAAAGAACGATGATGGATTCAACCCATAACTGTGACTGGGGGTGAGTGTCTGAAAAGTTTCAGCACTCCGTCCATCATGTCCTTCTGTTTGCTGCCTACTTCATAGCCTGGCAGATATGGGGCTTCCATTTTCCATATCTCTTGCAGACCTATGATGTTGAATGTTGATATATAGGCCATTGCATCAACTTGGGTGACAAGCTGGGTCCAGGTGTCCTGGGGGATGTGGTCCCAGGACAGTGTAATCTCGCGGTGTGCCGGTGCAAAAGTTGGCTTAGATAGGGGACCCCATGCTCGCTCCATCTCCATAAAAATGTTTATGGTACAGGTTGTATCAACCCCCGGGACCTTGGTCCTCTGGGAGGTAGATGATCTAGGGAAGCACCATGTGCCTCTTTCTCCACCCAGTCCCTCCTGGGGGACCATGCTGCATCTCTTGACCTTTAAGGCCAATTCACACACTTTCTGGCTTATTTTTGCTCCTTGTGGCCAGCCCTAGCCACCAAGAGCCTTCTCCTGGCCTCTAAGAGGGTTCTTTTTGCAGGGAGATGGGTATTCCTGCTCCCTGCACCAGACTGTCCTCTGCCTGATCTCCTGTTGGTGAGTGTGTCTACCACAGCCCCTCCACAGCTAACAAACAGCACATCTTCCCTGCTGCATTCCCCAGGTCCCACAGCCTCCTTGCTTCTTGCAGGGCACCTGTGTGAACAGATGTTCAAGGGGAACCATTCAGGATCCACCAGCAGGTTCGTTTCTCTATTCTTAGGGGGGCATAATGAACCATCCTAGTTCTGAAGGTTAGCTGGAGTCAAATTCGATAATTGCAGAGGCATCAGATGGCTTCTCCTACCAGGTGGCATCCTGTTGCATCGTCTCATCCAGGTGCAGTGTCTTGACATCTGCCTCTCACTTGTGCAGGTTTTTTTTTAGTGAGGGTGGAAAGTTCTAGAAGCCAGGCAACCCTGGCTAATCTAAGTTGCCACATCACTCCACCCCTATCTCGACCATCCTGCACAGCAGTCTTGGGCATTCAAATATGGTGACTTATAGTTGTCTGTGGAATGGCTTTCCTGAGAGCCTCAGCTCTGCCCCTAGCTGACACAGATGCCTGATCCCTTCCCGCCAAAACTTCAGAAGCGAGCCCCTCCTATGTTGGGATCCAGTGGTTTAGCTCTCCTCCTTTGCTCCTGGGGACTTAGGCCAGTGTGACAAGCAAATTAATAGATACAGATTTCGTCCCCACTCTTTTCTTTCCCAGGAGCGGGCGTCAAGCACTGTTAATGGCTCTATTGTGTGGGGAAGCCTTTGATCCTCTTGCTGGGCAGCAGAGTAATTTACATGCCCAGTAAGGGGAAAGTGGTAAAAATCCTGGAACCAATTATGAGCTGAGCCAGGGAAATATGACAATTCTAAAAGTGCCGTAAGGTGTGTAGGTATATCAGGGACTGTAAATCTAAACTATGGAATGATGTTTCCCCGTGGATTGATACCTCGCTTGACCTTGTAGGCCTAAGTGGGGTGAAACTCTACTTTGGTGCGGATTTTGCTTATAAGGTGTCATTCAGTTAAGCCCCACAGATTTTCAGTAAATAGTACAGAAAAAATGTAAACACTGATAACCACTGATTTATTTTTCAGTTTTAAAAATGCTGAAGAAACTCCAGCATGATTCACAATAGATAAAAACTGAAAACAGAAAAGCCTAAACATACCTGACTTCCCACTTACATTTATTAACACCTTTCTGTATTCTTATCAGGCTCTTTGGTCACACACATCGACACATCGTTAACCAGCTGGATCATCTATCCTCAAACTACAGAATTATCACTCGACATTCAACAGAGTGTCATTTATCACTCTATACATAAAATGCTAGATGAGTCTGTAATGTAACTTACTATATAACTGAACATTTCAGCTCTCACTAGCCCCCAGTATATTTTACTGCCATCACTAATAGAAGGTGGGGAATAGGCATTCTACTTAGCAAGTCCAACTCTAAACCCACCATCTATCCATTGCCATTTGTTTATGGCTGGATATCCATGCAGGGAAACATTCTCCCCCAACTTCCTCTTCCTTTATAAACACTTCAATCTCCAATAAGAAATCCCTCACCCGACTCCCAGCCTTCTTCAACAACGTTAGACCGTCGGTTCACACTTTCCACTACATATCTTCCCCCTCCAATACACCACATCCGCAACTATGGATTGCACCGTGCATCAAAATCCTCAATAGAAAGCAAGGTTATTAGTGCAAAAAGACCACTACAAACTGAGAGGACTTTCTTAACCGCTTAACCGCAGCTGCAATTACGCCGCGGTGCGGCGGTTTAGCGGAGTGGGCGGGGCCGCGTCTGCCAACGGACGTTCGCAGCACTACAGAGGTAGTGCTCGCGACGGCCGTTGGCCGACGGGCGCACGCAACGGGTTAAACACCCTATCCATTGCCCTTTACAGCACTAAATCCTCATACTTTCAATCTCTCCAATAAAATGTTGCCACTGGGCTCTGTTTCACCTACCTACATACACCACTGGCTTCCAACACCAGGTGGATTGTGTAAGAATTTGGATTATTATTTGAGGGTGCGGTGACTACCCACATCAAGGAGCAACCACAACCCTCGTCAGGGTGAACCCTCAAAGTAACTAAATTTACCTGAGTTCAATCCCCCTAGTAGCTATGGCACAGAGCAGACCGGCGTAACTCAGGGCAAAGTATTTATGTGGTACCGAAACAGTAATAGTCGAAATGCAAAACAATAAAGACCCCAAACCAAATGTGAAAACTAGAGTAAAATGTAATAAACAAAATTACACCAAATGCCAAAAATGCAATATGGGGAATTGGAGATATGATTTTTAAAAGTTTTAAGTAGGAATAGCGTCAAGAAGCATAAAGCACCAATGATAGTCAATGGTTGAAATAGCCTGGGACCTAGACTCAATTTGACACTGAACCGCGATAGACTATGGGTCTGCTACACCAACCAGGTTCATCCTGGTCACCTTCTGACTTTAGATCATTAAGTCCCAATCCACCACAGAAGTACACATTTAAAGCCACACAGGATCTCAGGGGAGGCACTTGGAGATTCAGAGGGTATCAGGAATCGGGGTGCCACTGGTCAGCTGCCCAGTTGCAGGAACCGGCCTCTTGTAGCTTGTTGTGCCCCTTTATCTTTAACAGGAGGACAGCCGTATGACCCTTGGAATCCACTTCTTTGTCCTGGGTACAATAGAGAGCAGGTCCAGTCATTTCAGGGCCCTTTTCAGGTTGCAGAGAGCAGGTTATTCTCTTCCTCAGGTCCAGGAATGTTTTGAAGTGGGTGCTTGGCATGAGCAAGTGGGTGGGAATGACTCCTGGAGCCCCTTTTAATTAAATGTTCCTTGGGCCAACCCTACCCACTTTAGGCATGGTATTTGGGACTGGGGTTGTGTGTGGGGAGTGCTATAGTTATCCTGTTGCCCTCCCACATGGAATGCCAAAATCTAGTATGAAACACTGATTGTACCCCCAATAAACCCAGAGACAGAATTCTGGTAGAACAAAGTTTGGTGTTCCAGCAACCAGACAGTGCATACACAAGAATTGTTTGGCATCCTGTTCTCACCCTTTGAAGTGGACCCCAAGTGTTATATGTAAAACCCCAGCAGAACGGTCAAGCAGGATTTGACATACAATGAGATTTTGACACTGTAATGCCAAAAGGGATGCTTATAGCCCCACCCTGCATATTCTGCTAGGTTCAGAGGAGTCCTCTCTGCCCATTCAGGTCAGCCTACTGTGTGCTCCTGGGAGGAATTTCACACCTCTTCAAATGCCAATTACTGGCTGCCAGAAGTGGGAGAACAAATGCAAATGGAACTCCAAAGGCTTTAGGCAGGTGGAAAAGTAACTCTCAACGTCTTTTTTTTCCCCTAATATTTATCAATAATCTGACCATCGTTAAATTGGACATTTAGTTTTTAGTAACTATTAAAATAATAGTTGTGATTTTTCTATCTTTTTTTATAACCAAAATTAGCATTATTGAATGTAATAATGTAACCCAGTGTTTTCCTATCAAACAGCCAGCCTGCTACAGTGAAAATAGCGTTTGTTTTTTTCCCCACTAGAACAACATGTTTAACATAAATACTGTGCACCCTGTCTTATGGGCAATAAGTCCTACATGGGGTGACATAATTATTTTATAGGAAGTGTTTGACCTTTCAAAGGGCCTATTTTGACAGGTCTAATCTGCAGTTTAAAACTGCAACAATCGGGCTACATATGGTACGTTTACTGTCACTTTTGCACGCTCACTATAGTGGCGGGCACAAAGGGTGCTTCAGTCCGCTAGTGACACTTAACTTGCAGGCCCTGTGTACCCTTACTAGGTGCTTACAGTTAAGTTAGATACGCCAATCGGGGGGTATACCAATTTCATTCTGTTTTAAAGGGTAAGTACAGATGTTTTACCGCTGGTTAGCAGGGGTAATGTACACAGAGTTCTACAGCCAGCAAAACAGCAAAGGCAAAAACCTGGGGTACACCACATAAATTATAGTCCATTCCTGCAGGTTGGCTCATTGCAAAGAATAGGTCCTTTTACAAATTATTACTATCGAAATCAATAAACGAAATGCCCCTATCTATAACAACCTATAACTTTACACACCAACTGAAATCCTTAAGTTTGCCAATCACATTTGTTGACAACACCTAAATCCCCCTATGCAGCCTTTAAGTTCTGAGCCTTCTACCTGGTAAGCCCCCTTCACTGGAACTCCATACCAACTGTCATTTGTGCTACCGTTTTGCTGCAAAATTTTACAAATTGCACTGGAATGACATTTGCTGTAACAGAAGAAATACAAGCTGGGCAATCGCCCACTCTGATTGAAGTCGAATGCTGCATACATGCTTTTTATGTGCTTTTAATTAGTGATAGGAAAGGTTCCCAGTTATCTATTTCTCTAAGCAAAAAGAGCCTGCATAGACCTTGCTGCATCGACCTACTATGCAAAGATCCCAACATTCATTACCTGTGTACCAGCATCAATACTATGTAAATTTTTGATCTAAGTGTTTTTGCTCCTTATAAATAAACGCCTTGCGCCTACTCCTACTAGCATGGAACATTGCATATGTTGTCTCCCTGCCACAGTGCAATGCCATGCAATATCTGTACTTGCCTTGCTGGCAGAAGCGTTGCGGTGACACTTGCAATTTGTCATTAGTTGATGCTGTCATCAACTTTTTCTGTACGTTGGTAAAACCGCTGCTCTGAGTGGATGTGTTCTGTGAAACAGCCTTCCAATGCAAAAGTCACATGTAGGCTGCACATATGTTGGAGCCCATGAACGATTGAGAAAGAATAGCAACTTAAGTAAGCAATTTTATTCATATGGTATGGACATGCCCGATGCTGTCTCAGTATGGACTTTAATATTGGAGAAAATAAAGGAGGCGACGGGATGGTCCGTGCCCAAAGGTATACGGGAGGTGTTACTGGGTCTCCTTCCTGCTCCAAAGAAAAAGAAATTAAGTAGGAAATTTGTAATGCTTGCGTTGGCATTAGCCAAACGACGAATTGCTATATCATGGATGGGCACTACTCCCCTGAAGATTGAGTCTTGGTTGAAAGATTTGGGCGAATGGGCAGCGGCGGAGGCGGTAAGAATGAAGAGAGTGAGACGTGATGAGAAACTAGAGGACGATCTGCGGGCCTGGGCGACCATGCTGGCAGATATAAAGGACTTACAAACACCGGCGATAACATCCCCTATACGCAATCCCCCACAAAACGGACAATGACACATTGTACCTCATTAGACATTAAGGAGTCAAAATAGTGAACACCACGACCTAAACGGATATAGGGCATTTAAAAGGGAAGGTGACGCTGAAAAGTTGCAGGTAATATGAGGATGGGAGGGGGAGGGATTTGGGCAATTGGGTAATTGTATAGTTATCCTTGATTCAGGAAACAAGTTGGCGTATCAGAACGAGTATGAACCTGCTGTAATGATGTTTAAAAATGTAAGCGGACTGTACAAGAAGTTGTACTAAATGCATGCAGATGTGTGATGTATGTAAATTGAACAGTGTAAGTTCCTAAAATGCCAATCAAGAAATAAAAAAAATAAAAAACTTAAGTAAGCAAATACACTCCAAACTCATTGATTGCAGACTGTTTGAAGCCAAAGGTATTCACAGCTAGATTTCTGCTTCCTTTCCAGTGATCTTAAAAAGTTAGCAGTATCTCTCAGAATCCGCACAGGCGTAAAATGCCCATGTGCTATGGAGATATTCATTCCATCCTCATTGAAGAAGGGGCCAAGTGGTGATGAAAGGTTTGTTCGTAAGACTGTGCACCACTACAGCGGCTTAACAGGGAGGCTCCAGCGAACCAACTTACTGGTATAGAAAGAATAAATTTCACAACACTGACACCGGAACATTCCTTGAACAGAGTATTCCTTGATATAATGAAGTGAGCATAGTTGATGAATATTTCGACATTTGTTGACTACTACAGTATTGTGATAGGCTTCAAGTAAGGTGTTTTTATTAATATAGTTTTTTACAATACTTGAACATACGTGCATGCCTACATTTAAAATTATGGACAGCATTGTTTCAGATAATTTTGCTGCAGACTATATACGTTAAGCCTTCACACACTGCAGAAAATCCAATGTACATTGAATTATGAAATTTAGATTGAATTTTCAGATGTACGTTATTGCGCTGTGAGAGGATTTTATGGTAAAATAGCAAGGGTTTGCAAGAGAGATATTGGTATAAGCATCAAGATGCAGATCCTCCGTGATCTTGAAAGGACTCAAGGATACCCATAACTTAAAGTTCTTTTACAAGTCTTGGTATTACCACCAATCAAATTTCAAATGTATGCCCACTTACTGTTTGACCATTTATCCATTAAGTATTGTATGTGAATCATCCAGTTTTAAGTCTTGGACGTCTGTTTGGTTATATATTATGTTATATATTTTAGATCTTGTTCAGGTGGATAAGTATTTAGTGTCTGAATTGTTTGGGTTGTTAAGGTCAGAGGGAAGGAGTACAGTCCTGATATGTGATTTAACTAAGCTCCCACAAATCCCAAGGAATGTGGCTCCTATTTGGTCAATTGTTTTATGGGATCACTAGCTTACTGACATTTTAGCTAGTTAATGCAGTAAAACTCCTCAGAGAAATGTTTTTAGTCCATGTTCAACATCTGAGAAAAACACCACCATTAAAACCGGAAAGAACGTATAAGGTCCTAAGACAAGTTAGTTAAAAATAACTAATAGTGTCTGTTCCACGATGCACCACCCTTCTTGACAGGTCGTGCACCCTTATGTCCTTATGAGTCAGCAAGAGCCTATCTTCTTTAGCTCCTCAAACAACTTTACTGTCCCAGGGTTTCAAGACAAAACTGATGCTCTATCTGGCAGATAGGAATTCTTTCAACCACAGTACCAGTCTGCACAGTCTGAGGGTTGAAATGCAAACTGGTGTTGAGGACAACCAATCAAATTAAAACTCTTGGACTTTCAAGAGAAATAGATTTGCTGCTTAGTCCATGTCAAAACCATGATGACCTTATTTTTAGCTCTCCTAGACTTTGTTTTATGACCAAAGCCGTTCAGTTTATCAGGGACATTTCAGGTCCTATCTGCTCCTATTACCTGCTTTGCGTGGCCCTGCTTGGCTCAGTGTTGTGCTTTTCTTTCACAGAGGTAATTGGGGTGTGGTGCAGCCAAGTTTTTATGTTTTCCAGCTTTTATTATGCGAACTGGCATTTGGCTGCTTTAGCTCCCAAAGGAAGTTAGGTGTAATACTGGACAATGATTTGCGAACCACAGTTTGTCCCGAGAAATGAGATGAGATCTTTGCTTTCTATCACAAGAGGGTAGGGAACCTCGTTGTGTCCTCGCTATCTCAACATTTTTCACAAAATGGCAACTAGGCTGAAATAGCAAGAGTAAGATCCTGGGGAAATAAAAATATTTTGGAGTAGATGACTCACCCACTAGATAGTGGTATGCTTCATCATCTGTACCTATCCACCATCCTGGTAGGATGGTACCACCATCTTGACCGAAAATTGGAGTTCTTATAATAGTCGTTACTGGTTTATAAAGCAGGGATCCAGAAGAAAATAGTAACAATGTGTCAGGGTATACCAGAGGAGATTCCCTTTATTATTTGGATACCATAGGCACTGATTAAAAAAGGGGGGAGGGTTTGTGGGGTGTATGTGAGTTACAATGACTCAATTGGCCATGTTATATGCCAACATGTTTTGACCCACATTTAAAGCCCATATGGGTCTGAGGCCTTCATCAGGGCTATCAGCATCCCTGCCTGTCTACTCATTCGTTCCATGCACAGACATGAGGCCTAAGGCTGTCACCTGCTGGGTGAATCCTAATGGAGGAAACCCTGTTTATGGGTTATTCAGAACTCATGTGCATTTGGTGAGAGGCACGTTCCTGTTGTCACACTTTCATCAAGGAGGCCTGCCTGCCTCGGACGCCTATTCTGTTCCACCGAGACCGCCACAGTTGAATGAGTATTTTTCTAACACTGTTGCGAAGCTACGAGTAAAATGACAACGTAAGATGGATGAACAGTGGTGGATAACCAGAATCTAATATTTCCATTGATATTGCCCTGCCCATTTACTTAAATACTGTAAATTTGATTATATGTATTTTTCTTAAAGATATCTTATTTAAATGTTTTAGTCCAGGTTACGCTTACAATCTGGCGCCTCCAGCCTACTACATAAACATGTGTTTTTCAGATGCAAGTGGGGGAAAATGTCTCCTTCAATCTTGAAGGTATGCCTGTATTTGACCTTAGTTCTTCTATTCAAAACGTTTGTGCACAATTATAACTTTGGTAAGTGTCAAATGTATCTATTCAAAAACAAAAAGGTCTTTCAGTTTTAGGGCAGAGCACTAGCAGCAGGGGCTCCTGGTGTGGTAAAAATATGGATTTATTACATTGATTTTTGTTACTTATCAAGAGTCCCTGTGAAACTTGGATTTTGCCGAGTAGGTTTTATTTTTTATGACCAGATCACTTTGGAAAGATGTGGATTGCCAGTGGCTTTGCAGAGACACGGAGCTAAGCGTTAGTTTGAGTCCTATAAACACACAAAAAACGGGATCCAAAAAAAAAGCCATCCCAACATTATACTGAAAAATGAAATGAAAGTATTGGATTCTTTGGGTCTTGAAAGGGAGTAGATTACATCATCATTACTATAGGAATATAATTCTCCTTAGTTAGTCTTGCAACTGAAAATCAGTTGCAAGGTAATTGGCTTGATTTCTTCTATTTAGTGTTTTGGATTTTGTACCAAATAAATTGATATTTATTTACAGTGTGTGAGGTATCACTGATAAAGATCGATAAAGCTAAAGAACAACCAAATATTTGACTGAAACATTCATATTTCTGCATCTATATTTTAGTCATCAGGAGTGCTATAGATTTTTTTAATGCTTTCTCATACCTACATAAATCGCCGTTCTCTGTTTTTCTGTGAGCTCATTCTTGGGGATATGCTCGATTTGGCTAGTTTTCGCCTTGTTTTTGATCATATAGTGGCATTTTAAGCTTAAGTGAACTTCACTAAGTAATGGTTACTTGTTTGTTAATAGTTATAGCTTTGAACACTGATTCACACGTGTGGCTACTTTCTTGATGAAGGTGAAACATAAGCCAAGTGTGTTTTGTCTGTAAACACTGTTTAGACTTTGTTCTTTTCGGGACACACTGAAATATTGCAATTCACTGGAACACTTCACAATACTGTCAGAGATGGGTTCGACTATAAGGGAATTTCTCACTTTCCCAAAAGCCTGCTTCATCTCTTAAACCTGCTTTTGATAGATTAGAGCACAGTGATGTTAAAGATGAATCAAGATCACTTTCCCTTTTCTCTACTTTTCCGTTTTTGAGTGGCATTTTGTGCTGTACATAACTTTGATTTTTACTTTCCCAGTCTTTGCATGAACGTGTTCTGCTGTCTGTATCTTCACATGTCTTCTGTTGAGTATATTCTGTGTGTATTTAGGTCTTGCCTGCAGGCAGCACGTATGTGCTGTCACTTGGCGTGATCTTAAGAAAAACCTCTAAAAAGGGGCTTAAAGCCTGCCTATTACTTATCATTTGTTGCCATCATTGTCCCTCTTTGCTGCCTGATATTTCAGTATCACTTGCAAGGCTTCACTTCCTTTTCTTTGTCTGGAGCATGGACCAAGTACAGATTGATTTATCTTAAATAGTGTCAGTCAAGTGCTTCCGCTGTGATTGAGGTACTATTTCTTCTTTTTTTGGCATTTTTATATAGCACAAACTCAACCTGAGCCCCAATTACATTACACATCTTCACATTCATTTTTAAAAACATTTTTCTTTTAGGCAGGGGAAATTAAGTGATTTTTCCAGAATCTAATCTAGTTTTCCACTTCCAAAGTCAGCAGCTCTGCCCATAGCACTACATCCTTCTTGCACCTCACAACTACTCCTTCTCCATTGAGTAGTTGCATTTGGTTCGATCAGGGCTTTATCCACTGAATTAATTTCTCTGCTTCCTTGTCAGTAATGCCGGGCAAATGTCTTTTCCATGTAAAGTTACAAACTCTGGTAACAGTATATTTTGTTACACACTGCTAGCCTAGAAAGCATTCACCTGTGCCCCTATCAGCCAGCCACATGTAAGCATCCAGGCACGTTCGTGGAGAGTTCGCTTTAAAGCTGCCATTCAGTGACTTGGTAGGCACTGTAGAAACACCCAAACACTTTTTAGGTCTCGCGCCTAGCGTTGCAGTGCACAGCACTGCTCACGCTGCGCGAGACCTCTAGAAAGGGCTTTAGAAAGCTAACCACACGCTCGTGCGTGTGGTTTTGCTTTCCGCGGCTGCCATTGGCTTTCGCGTTTTTTTTTTTTTAGAAGATCCAGCACGCAATTGGGCAAAGGCGGGCCAATTCCCGTCGGTGGCCAGCACGCGCAGCAGCGCGCGTTCGTCTCGCTGCTGCTGGCGTGCTCCCTCCCCCCCCCACCCACCCTCTGTGGTGCACGCGCACCACTGGTTTCGCGTTCGGCTCCTCTGTGGTGCGCGCGCGGTTTCTATTCCGTGCCTGTTGTTGTGGCCAAGCTCTTTCTTCTAGGCTTGTTTTTTAGGATGCTTTGATGTGTATAGCGCAAGCACGGCGCCTGCTTTCATTTAAGTTTAATGACTTTCGTTTTCACATCGGTTTAGTAGCCATTACCGCAAGACTTTGTGTTCTGCTTTTAATGTGGGTTTCATACCCTAGGAGTAGCAAATTTAGAGCAGGTTGTTAACAGACAGACGCAGAAAGGGGATTACGGTAAAATTTTAATTATGTCTCTAAATGTGTGTTATATGTCTACCCGCACCTGTTGTGGCAGCCGCATCACGTCTCCAAGGGGGAGATGCAGTTCGATGCTCACTGATTCTGCAAATCGCCAGCCTGCTGGGCATTGCATCTCAATCGTGCACATCTTCATACCCATGCTTGAGCTGCGTGGCACTGTATTTTTGATCACACACTTCCGTCTTAAACGCCAGTAGGAAGTTTGTCGACACGCTAATTTTTGTTCCTGTTTTGTTGCTACAGTTATTTCATACTCCCCCCAGGTTCTGCTTCGCAGCTGACCCAGCTAAAGGAATACGACCTCCTGACACTCATCATAGCATCTCTGAGGACAGAGCAGAAGACGATGCGAGCCTGCACTGCGTGTACAATGGCGTTCAGAAATTCCAAAAGTAGGGATCTGCTGCTGAGCACGAGCGCCCTCCAGGAGCTTCGAGGGAATGTCCACAACTGAGTGTTTTGAAGTTAAATTGAGTCGCAATCGAAAAAGCAAAGCGGAAGCTTGAACAGGGGATAATATGTGATCGGAGACGGCGGTGTTTAAATATACTCTCCACTTATTGATTCTCGATAAAGTGTCGTTTATGTTATCCGAATTATCACGGCAGTAGAAAACATGGTAACGCGAGTGCGTTTCCGTTGATCTCTTTTTCAAAGTGTGGCCCTTACAAGAGCCTCCAAACCTCTCGCTGCATGTTTTCAACATTGTTTGAATATGTTGCTCTGCACTGTGAGAATGAGTAGATTGCACCTAACTTGAAAGCGTGGATCCCAACTGAACTTATTTTTCCACAAGATCTAAGAATGGGGAGTGGTATTGGGCACAGAGCATGGTCCCGTGTTAACCATTATGCATTGTGCTTGGTGGGCACAGCTATATCTTCTAGGCACTATGCACATGGTGTGGCACTTCTGTTGTGTCTTCTGTACTATCTCGTGAGCACACGCCTAGAATCAGTTTCTGTATTACTCACTTTTAACTTCATAGAATTGAAACATTGTCTAAGCGACCTTAACGTGCTCGTAATTGTTTGTTTTTGTTTTTTACTTGTGGCGATAAATTGTCATTTACTATTCGGGGAACCGCATACTCTTGCACTGTCTCTGCGCATAATAATTTTGATCCTAAGCGTTCCAGTGGCAGATTGTGTCTCCAGAGCAATCACATTGAGCCTTGTATAAAGCCCATATGCGGACTGACAGGGGAAAGGTCACTTGCTTCTCGCGCAGTTCTCTCCTTGGGTTGTGTCTGACTCACCAGCAGCCAACGCTAGTATCACCACGTCGATCATTGCATTAGGCACAAGGAACAGTAGTACCACCCCTTCTTTATCTTTATAGTAGTAATATTTCCACAGAAAAAAGTGCACTACACCATTATCAGTCAAACTTGGAGCTGATTGAAAAATGGTGTGCATTTTCCAACTATATATTCTTGCAATAAAGATGCCGTACGGTGCCCTGCTTAGAATTGTGGGAAGTCATGGGATTCGAACATGCTTTAAGGGCATCAGACTATTTCCCTAAAGCAAAAGGTAATCTTTTTATAGAATAAGCAAGAACTCGAGTACGTGAGGTATGCAGATTTTGCATCCTGCATGTAGTGGGAAGAGGTACAATTAGACATCTATATCTTTGTCTGACATTCGTTGCTTATGTTCCATCTTGCATGGCATCCTTTCTTGTTCAGGTGTCAGTGAGCTAATGACTCGAAAAGTAAAGAAGGATTTGAACAATTTGGAAGGTGGGACCTGCTAACAACAGTGATGGGTTTACGAGTGCCTCACTATTTTGAGAATGTTGGTTGGGGTGGTTATAAAGATGAGAAGGGGCAGAATGTTCACAGGATGTTGAAGAATGGAGGAAATAGGAGGCAAGTAAGATTTTAAGAGGTTCAACGGTCGAGTCTCAAAAAATGCTAACATCTAGGCCTGACCAAGGAACATCTACAACCAAATGTAATTTCTTTATTTTTGTCTGATTTACGAACCACCTATGCATCCAGGGAGACGCCTTTTCGTAATTTCCCCTTTGTATATGCTCCTGTCTTTGGTGCCCCTGCACCTTGCTACCTTCTCTCTCCGTGCGGTGCCCTCCCCCAGCATTACCTCATGTCGCTGTTTTTTTAAAACAATGCTTCTATCGACATAGATGCAGCTACACGCTGCACTCCGTGCGGTGCCCTCCCCCAGCATTACCTCACGCCGCTGTTTTTTTCCTCCAAAAAAGCTGTTCTCGACATAGCTGCAACTACGTGCTGCACTCACTGCTCAATTATATAGCTGCTTGGTTAGGCAATTTCTTAAAAACGATGTGCTATGCCGTGATCAAGCACAACATTTACGTGACTATTCTGTGCAAAAGAGGAGCACTGTAATATTGGCTGACTCAGCATATTGTACGGGCCATCTCTACATGTAGGATGTAGCTTAACGGCTAGGGCGGCCGATTCTGAAGCTGGGGAAGCGGGTTAGAGTCTGGTGGGAGGCTCAATCATCCTGGGATTCTGGGCAAATCAATTCCGGTTGCTAATGCAAAGAGGTGTGTGATCAGCATTTAATTACTTATATAACTATATTTGGAGAAGGTATGCGCGTTACTATTTGGAAACACTTCTGGAGTGATAAAAGTAAAAGGCTGTTATGGATTACTTCCGAGTGACTATGGTACGTTTCCGGTGCCAATGTGAAAACATTCTGACCCTTCCTGCAGGTCACGTTGTAAAAAATTGACTTCTGGTCAGACAGAGGGCAGAAGAAGAGGGAAGGTGAAGTGCTCCTTATACTGGGAGGCCTTTATTACATGTAGGCTTTTTAAGTTTTAATTTTTACTTTACGTTTTAAAATATTAATTGTCTCAACGCACCCAACAGCCACTTTGGTCCCGTTGTGGCATAACATTTGCAGAGATCCCTGGCAGAAGTGCAACGTAGGATAGAGTGGGGTCATGCACGTCTTTCTGTCGCAGAGCCCAACAGGCAACAATTGCACAAGTTCCAAAATTAGAAGCAACTGAATATAAAGCTGCCTCTATATCTTGCGCACAAAATAATATCTAAAAATGCAAAGAAACAGAACTACTCCTAATAAGGTACCAGAGCAGTTCAGTGAGTTCATTTGGTTTACAATACATTCATATTTCAGTTTTTTTAATTTAAATAACCTGATCCTTGCACTGTTTGTATTATGTCCGTTGGTTCAGCAGCACCCGGGAGTGCACAGAAGAAAGTACTGGCCTGTGTCTGGTAGTGCTGGTGCTGGCACTGTCCTCCCTGCTGCCCATGCAGGTACGCGCAAAGAGAGGTTCGCAGTGAGCGCATTTATTGCCAAAATCAACTTGTTGTCTGTAGAACAGAGAGAAGACGCTACACACTTAATAAGTGCACAGTAAATTGCCAAGATCTTAACTATCAAGAGGGCAGGACGGGGACCATTGGTGCTCAGAGACATGAGGAGCCCCGTTCAACCACTGCGTGTTTTTTAACTACCCAACCAGGGTAAGGAGCATTTATTGATAAAATACGGCGAGTGTTATGTGTAAGTAAGTAAGTAAGTCTATTTTTATATAGCGCAGCTACTCACCCTTACGGGTCTCAAGGCGCTGGGGGGCCGGAGTGGAAATTAAGTGAGCTATTGCCCAGAGTCACATGGTGCTGAGCTGAGCTGCCGCCGGAGCCGGGGATCGAACCGTGAACCCTGTGCTCCGGAGTCAGCTGCCCTGGCCGCTGCACCACACCTCTCCACTGCACTATGTGCACATATAAAATGGACAAAACACTGCCTATATTAACTGAATTAAAGGATCACAGGCATCAAATTCAGCGAAACTTTGGCCAGGCTGGCACCAGGGGTCTGATTTATTTATATGTACACCTATATAGTGCTGCCCCATCTGCCAATACATCTTTAAGGTGCGGAAATTATAGCTCACCTTCCCTTTTTTAATAAAGAGGCTCTTTATTTCTATTTATTTTAGAACATTTGTAAAACTCTAAATTCCAACATATAAACTATTTCATTTTCAGACAATTTATAAGAAAGTATCAGAAAAGAAATAACAGATTAATCTGGAAGAGGAGAATCAGCAGTACGAGTTTGTGATAAAAAAATATTATTAGGTGTCAATTTAATTAGTTTTCCGCATATGCTGCATAGGATCCTACCATAATTTGGCGAAAAGACATTACCATTGGCAAAACCAATAGTTCTCTCATTGCAGATACCTATTGGCTATGCCTTCTACCAGACCTGCCCCTTAGGTGCTGCTAATGTGCGGCTTGCGACAGACTTTATTCATAACCACATCATGCCACAAAATTCAACTGCACACCACATGATTAAACTCCACTGCATACCACTTTACAACACAAAATACCATTCTAACTAATTACACTCCATAACACACAATCCCACTTCACATATTTCCATTACACTCAATACCACATAATTACTATCCACATAATTCCACAGCACACCATGCCACATAATTCAGCTACACAAATCCACTCCACACCACACAATTACACAACTAAACAATACAATTGAACCCACATAATTCCACTACACACCTCATACACACACTCCATAACACAAAGGTAATAGAGATTGCCATTTATAATGCCACTAACTCTAACTTAAACAAATGCGAGACCTATTGCATTTCCAATGCTTGTTGTTATTATGACTGGAATTACCATGCGTTTTACAGCCAAACCGTACAAGTGGCATCTGGGGTAAAGCATGTGACCTCTTGCTCTCAATATTAACCCTTAATAATCCAGGCAAAAAGTGAGGGACTGAGGAGGGGGGCGAGGATGAGCTGTAGGTTGAAATCTGATGTCTCAAGTCATGAAGAATTTAAATGCTTTTATGTATCTCTGTGGAATTGCTATCTTTTCTTTTACCTCCACTGATATTGGCAATGCCTATGCATCTACTGTTGTGGTTGCCAGGAGCCTACATGTCACCATGGATGTCATGTTTCTTCAGCCTGCCCGATCAAAGTGAAATTCAGACTACATCTTCCAGAATGCATTGTGTTTATAAATGAAAACCTAGGGCTGAAAACATGGTTTCACTCTGACGGGTATCTTATACCAAATCTAGCACACGTATTAATAGGTGAGATATTTCTGTTATGTAAATTATTTTCACTGCTGCAATGTTTGCAAAGCTTACGTGCTACAGGTTTGATGCCATGTTCAGTGGGCTCTGCCTTTCACCTTTCGAGGTTGATAAAGCGAGTATGATTGTGTTAGATAATGGTAACATATGGTATTCATAGTGCCAAAACATATAGTAAAAACTCTATGTAAAACATTTTATCAGCATTACTTTCTCATTTGGTTATCCTTAAAGACGCGAAAGACAGGATTTTGAACCAGTAGTATACATGTTGCATATAAATGCCTACCATGGGCATCCAACCTGCTGAACTATCTCACATGTTTTATGATGCTACTCGGACCTACTTTGACTGCAGGAAGTTAACATAGCTTTGTTTTTGCTTTGTTGCACTGCTGTACAACATGACTACAAAACATTGACAAAGCCAATAGCTCTCTTATGCGAGATCTATTGACTTTGCCAGTGTTTGTTGTCTCGAAGGGTATTCTTGTTTGGGTGTTTTAACTGTGTTATGTGTGTATTTATATGAATTGTTGTATATTCTGCTTCTGCATGAGCCCACATTATGTTTGCAGTTTGAATGGGACTGTTGTCTTTAAGGGTGATTGCTTTTGTGTATACTACTCTCAAACACAACTACTTATCTTATCGTCTGTCCCTACTTTGTGCTGGTTTGTGATGCTCTTCATAGTGTTCTTTGTCAGCGCTGTCACTCTTTAGTTTCCATCTACTACATCTGCTGATAAGTTTAATTCTAGTGCTGGTGCTCTTCATCCCATCATTGTGTGTGCTTGTTCTTGCCCTTGTAGTGTTTGCTTACGGAGCGACAGGCGCTGGTAAGACCCACACAATGCTAGGCACTGAGATGGACCCAGGTGTCATGTTCCTGACCATGGTTGAGTTGTACCGCCGGATCGAGGAAATCAAGGAAGAGCAACTCTGTGAGGTTCTAATCTCCTATCTGGAGGTATGTTCAGAGCTGAACCAATTTCTGCAAACATTGTATGGAAAACTCACACACGATTCCTTAAAACCAGAAATAATTAACAGTTATGGCAATTTTACTACTTGGGGTGATTGTGGGTTTCTGTGGTTTTGTGTGTGTGATACAGTGTTTGGCGTTGGTTTCTAGCTCCTCTCAATTCCACCCAATTCTCCCCTCATAAAATATCTACCATTCTTCACATGGGGTGGTTGGAGGGCAGAGGTAGAACACCAGATTAGCCTTCCAGTCCGCACTTGGTTGACTATTTGGATACTCCTTTTCTTTTTTTCACTTGTGGGTATTCACCTTTTTTGATGCTTCTTTTCTTGTTTTCACTTATGGGCATTCTCATATGCTTTCTTCATTCTTATACATGGATTCACTCATGAGAGTGGACGTCTGCCAGCTCCCCAATTCCGCTTGCAGTTTGTGGCTTCAGTTATCTGATTCCTGCACTCTTTCGGTTTCAGGTATATAATGAACAGATCCAGGACTTGTTGCAGCCGAAGGGGTTCCTTGTCATTCGGGAAGACCCTCAAAAAGGGGTTGTTGTGCAAGGTCTTTCACTCCACCAGGTAAGTTTTTATTGCTGTTGGGATGAGACCTCTAATTCGGTGCGCAAGATTGTGGTTTGTGAGAGTTTGATAGCCCCTTAATATGTTTTCTGAGACTGAATGCAAATGAAAGCATTCTTTGGTACAGCAAAGTCAAAAAATGTCCCATTTGGTGGGTGCATTGGTCTGTGGCATAGAGAGTCACATTTCTGATGGATATTTCTAACCGCAGATTCGTCACCTTGTGAATACCCCCTGACTCCATATTGGATCTGAAGGTTTTCCCTGCAATTTCCTTGTGCTCTGGTAGGTGGCATTGTGCGGCTACGCGTCTGCCACATATAAACGGGAAACAGCCTTAATCACGAATCTTTAACAACGACGGTACTAAACAACGAATTTTAACAACGACCTTTCCTGAATAACGAATCGTTTAAACCACGGCTTACTTGAACAACGAAATAAACTTACCTGGTTCGATCTGCTGCATGCGGTTTGCACTTCTGTTTCCAAACACATTCTCAACAAAAGCAGATGTCTGGGTGAAGATAGTTATTCATCTTGGATTGTTCTGCCCCCACTATATTTTGTAGTTAGGCAGCCACATTACTGGTTTACTAATTTATTTGAAAAGTGTATGTAGCACTGCCCGTCATGCATAAATTTTAACTGGGAAATAAAAAAATGAATTATTATTTCTACAGAATAGGAACTCTTCAAGTATTTGATGAAAAAATACACACTTTTGGCTACAAATCTGTTTTTTGAATTTATTCGAGTCATCTTTCATATTAGGATTTCAGAGCCTGCACCTTTTCTTTACATGCTTCAGGAAATTATGTGGATGTTTTAGCGCCATGCTAGCTGCAATAGCATACATTAGTAGGCCTGTGTTGACAGAATGGGCACAGATCAGCTCTCCTGGAATCAGGCTCTGGAAACTTGAGTTACACAGTGACCTTCCGTGGACCGGGACCAAAAAGAACTCAGATATCATCTCACAGGCAAAGTTTCACTAACACGGTTTCGAGTCGAGCGGATTTAATGTAATTTTGTTTACAACGACACCCACCTCAGATGAACTACTTTTCCTATTTGATTGCACTGCTGAATGGACTTCGCTTACACATGCCAGGTCGCACTGGAGACATTTCTTTACAGTTGGGGAAGTCGACTCACTGAAGCATGTCAACGTGTTGTGCCGAGTGAAGGGACAGGTGTGCATTGTAAATAGTACAGGAAAGCACTGGGTGGTATAATCGGGTAATTAGCTAATTGTATATTTTTCGTGGTTAAGGAAGTCGTAGTTAAAAATGTAGTGGTTTAGAATTGTTAGTGGTTCAGCATTCGTGGTTTAGGAATTCGTTGTTTAGGAAGTAGTGGTTTAATCATAGAACCCATATAAACTCCACCCCTGCGTGTCAACATCAGTTCATTTCTTTTCACCCCTTTTGATGCAGATACAGAGCTTCCTCATTTTTCTATCGGTGACAGAAAGTTCTGCTGCAAAATGTGCACATGTCCCCAAAATCCACATGCTCTGACTTCACACCAGACACCGGGATCCTCGGCGGTTCCCCATAAGTTGACGGTACCAAAGTCGCCATCGTCGGAGGAAGAGATGATTGTTCACACAGACCTCCGAGACCTCAGCCGAAGTCATGCCCACCTCAACCCGTACAGCCTCATTCAGACTGTGAAGGGGCTCTTCCTTTACCTCAGCATTTCTCTGACGCTGAACCCGATAATGATGATGACGACGGCAGCGACTATTATTATTCCCAACTTTGAGAAGAAATTATTTATTTTTTTGCTCTCCAAGATGCCTGTGGTCTTGATAAGTTCCCTGGCACTGGCCTCAGCGGTCTACCTGAACATTCCATGGAGGAATCTGCATCATTTGCCATGGTTACCAGGCGGACTGCAGAAGTCCGTGAACTCCAACTTCCTTCAGTGAAGTTGAAAACTAATGTCTTGATGAAAGTCTTGCAGCCAGGGCAGACCTCCTCAGAGTACCTTTAATGGGCAGTCACGTGAGCAAAGCTTGGTTCTTGCCCTCCTGTAAACAGGTAAATCGTGCAGTGACTTAGACTTGCCCCTTCTTTTCTCTTCCAGTACCCTACCCCTGAAAGTGTTGTGGTGCAAGCCTCAATTAGCATTATTTAGCTTAACTCTTCTCCTACCACGCCTCTGGATAGGGAATCAAAGTGTATGGAGGCCTTTCTAAAACCAATGTTCTCATCAGCCAGTTTAGCCCTCAGGTCAGTTAGCTCATGTTGCCTCTGAGGACTTTATTCGCACGTTATAGGACACAGTGGGAGTCCCAGAGGACCTACATGCCAATTTGGCACCAATAATGCAAGATGGACAAGACGCTGCAAAGTAGGCCATCCTTTTGGGATTGGACACCACCAACTGTTTGGGTAGGGTGGTCAATACAAGCGTATTGGTTCAACCCCTCTCTTGGGTAAGGTCCAAAGGCTTCTCCAGTGACGTCCAGGCATCACTGATGGACATGCTGTTCAATGGCACCTGTCTTTTCGGAGACAAAGCGAAATCTGCCCTGGAGCACTTTATGGAAAGTAAAACGATGGTGTTCTCTCTTGGCCTCTCTCAGCCTGTGTGGCAGTATCACCTAACCATATTGCCCCTTTCGAGGCTTCGGAAAGGGCATACAGCAGAGACAATGCAGCAACGCACCTCCCATCCTTTTAAAGGGAGAGGTTGGGGATCTGGCCCACCAACGTCCAGGTCCTCAGGTGGAATGTACTACTCAGTTCCCTGAACCTCCTTGCCGCTGATTCAAAACCTCGGCGGCACACTGTCATCCTGTTTGAGGTAGGACAAGTTATTACCTTCAAGGGTGGTGAAGTATTACATGGGACAGATGCGTGCTTCAAATTTTCAAGGATGGCTACCTTGCCTCTAAACGCCACCTTATCTGCCATCTTAACCACAGCGACTTTTGAAGGACCACTTGTCCATCCTCCAAAACGAATTTCAAGGCCTCTTGGACAAAGTGGCCATAGAGAGGGTGCTGGTACCCGAACAATTGACTGTGTTCTAGACCTTGGGTTGGATTTAGATTCTAGACCTTCTACTGCTGAACTTCTTCCTCAAGAAGGTCAAATTCAAGATGCTCACCCTGGCTCAAGTTCTGTCTGCCCTGGATCCAGTAGATTCGCAGTACGCCTATTTCACATCCCACAGATGCTACCTGCGAATCCAGGTGGACCACAAGCACTTTCAGTTCTCTATGTTCACCTTTGGCTTCACCAGTGCTTCTCTGTTGTTCACGAAAGTGAGGGTGGTTTTTACAGTGCATCTTCGGAGGCTGGGAGTACCAGTTTTCCCATACCTTGATGACTGGCTGATCAAGGCAATCTCGCCTCAGTTGTAGACCACCTCCAGACAACGGCAAACCTCCTAACATCTTTGAGGTTCTTGAACAAGGTGCCAAAGTCAACCTGATTGTTTCGGAGCTGCTCTGCTTCATCAGTGCCATTTTGGATATGGTGCGGTTTCAAGCCTCCCCCCCCCCGCTTCAATGAGTCCAGGACATTTGGACTATAATGCTGATGTTTTGACCTGGATTTCGGTGAAAGCAGCGCAGAGACTTCTTGGCCTCCTGGCCTTATGCTTCCTGCTTGTGGACCACACCAGGTGGCACCTGTAGGCTCTGCAATGGATCTGAAGTTTCAGTGGGCTCAGAACAAAGGAAACCTGTTGGATTCCAGCCAGGTGTCGGAGGAGAGTGCAAAGGATCTGCAATGGTGGCTGCTAGGTCACAATTGGACTGGTGGCAGACCTCTCTCACTACCTCACCCAGAGCTAACGGATGCATTGTTGCTGGGTTGGGGAGGTCACCGGGGAGAGGTGTAGATCAGGGGAATTTGGTCTCCGGCAGATCTGTTGGATTTGCAGGCTATTTTCTTGCCACTAAAAGCCTTCCTCCTGTCCATCAGAGGGCAAGGGTGCAGGTCCTCACGGACAACACCACTTCCATGTGGTACTGCAACAAGCAGGGTAGAGTAGGGTCATGGATTGTTTCAAGGAAGCTCTGCGTCTCTGGAACTAGCATGGCATCTCGTCGTACAGCACATGGCAGGATCTTTGAATGCCAGGTCAGTAATTTATTTGTTAGAAGAACATGATGTTATGGTCTATGCTTTGACCCGTCGGCGTTTCATAGAGCTCATCCTATCATGTGACCTTATTATTTTTGTATAGACCAAAACGTCTCTGGAGTGGTTGAGGTCTTGTAAGGATTGGAAGGATTGTTGAGGCTTATAAGGATTGGCAATTGACAGACCTCCTTTTGACACATGGCAGGGCTTTGCTCACAGTGGAATTGCCCAACACATCCCAGTTGCTCCTTTAACCTCCTCTGAGAACTGTACAGCTACTGTCAATGCTGATCTGTGTTTACTTTTAGCCCGAGTCTGCTGAACAGCTGCTGCAGATGTTGGCCAATGGGAATAAGAACCGTACTCAGCATCCCACTGATGCCAACGCTACTTCTTCGCGATCGCATGCTGTATTCCAGGTGAGTGTTCTAACCAAAGGCATAATGGGTCTGCTTCCATGTGACTTTTGAGGACAAAAGGATTATAGATCCCATTTTCCGTTTTTAGAAATATTTGATATGTTTCTAAGCAGAATCTGTGCATGGTTGTTAACTACTGAAAGAGTAAATGCAAGACAAATTGCAGAATCCCAGTTTAAAATGGGACTATATTAAGGATTCCTGATTTACAGGAAGGTAGTTGTCTGTTGGATTTCTGGTTACAGCATTCCAGCACAAATAGGGAAATTACCTATTGAATCCAAGAAGGATTCAGATTACTGTAGTGAAAAAAAAGTTTATTAAGACCCATATGTACATATAAACAAGTTAGTGATAACTAGTGTAACCAATGTGTCTGGCCACTTTTGCTTACTACTTTTATCCTGAATGTTGGATCTGGCCATTTACTGCAGATCCGCTTGAGTTCTAATTCTTGAATCCTTCAGTGGGGTTTGTTCTCTGTAGTTTCTCAATTGCAACTTTGCTTTCGCTGCAGATCTACGTGAAGCAGCAGGATAGGGCAGCTGGCATTAACCGGGACCTGCGGGTGGCTAAGATGAGCCTCATTGACCTAGCTGGATCTGAGCGAGCCTCCTCCACCAATGCCAAGGGGGATCGTCAGCGGGAAGGTGCCAACATTAACCGATCTCTTCTGGCACTCATCAATGTTATTAATGCCCTAGCTGATGCCAAGGTAAGGCGACCTCTTGATCTAATTCCTCATCTTTTGGGCTGTTCTGGCTATTATACAAACGTAAGATAAAGATCTCCCAAGAGTTGTGGAAAGAGACATATATACACAGAAGGAGTCCTTTGCCAGACATGCCAGTCACATCGCATAATTATTCCACTCCACAGATGTTTGTGTTATTGTGCCCTTGGGTAGGGGCTTCTATGAATGCTAGAGGTAGTTGCTTCTTATGTTTTGCTGCATATTTAGATAAATACATACATACTGGTCAGAAAGCCTCACGTTCATGCCATTATTCTGATATCACGTTAGACGCGATACCAAAGACGCACACATGCCGCAATACATTCACTTTTGACATTTTCTGCCTTTATTTTGATCTCTTACTCCATATACATAGGTACCGGTGCTATCTCTCTATTGCACTTTTCCTATACTGCTTTGGTGCGCAATTGGTCGTGTTTTAACCACATTAAACTCAGTCTGTTAGATTACAACAGTATGTAGGCTCACAACTACCGTGTCTTTATAGACTAAAAAGCCACACATCCCTTACCGGGACAGTAAGCTGACTCGTTTGCTAAAGGATTCCATCGGGGGAAACTGTCGCACTGTGATGATTGCAGCGATCAGCCCATCCCACCTCAGCTACGATGATACCTACAACACGCTGAAGTATGCCAACCGAGCCAAAGAGATCAAGCTCTCGGTGAGTGTGATCGGATTTTATCTGAGCTCCCAAGCGTACACTCTCACAGATCCTGCTGATGTATTATTCGATTGCCATCAGCAGCACGGTTCTTCCAGTGGTCAAGCTATATCTTTAAATTTTGCACAATATCGCTTACTAGCTTCCTGCTAATGACCTTGCCAGGTGAATGTGCTCAACTCAGACCAATGCCATGTTGATATGTTTGCAAGTGCTCTATTTCTTATAATTAGGTTCCCTTCTGTGGTGCTTCCCCCTTGGCACACGAGGGGCAGCCTTGTATACACATTGGCCTTTCCCCCACGTGTTGATGATCCTCGGGCACCATGCCACTCTTTGGAAATGTCCATTCTTCTGTAATGAAAAGGCTTCTGTTAAAATTACTGCTTTGCTAGACTCCTTTTGAATTTGTGTTTTGGTATTGGGCCGTTTTTGAAACGTGTGTGGTGGTGCCAGATATCATGTTGTTTAATAAACTGTTCTTTCTGTTTCCCATATTCTGTGATGGACTATTGCTGCACAGCCTTTAGAAATATTGTTTGATTATTCACTATGGATTCCCTGGGTTGTATTTTAGCACCCTGCTTTTCGTACTTTACCCTCAATCTCAATTATTCTCCTCTCATATCTTTGCAGTTGAAGAGTAACGTGATCAGCCTTGATTGCCACATCAGTAAATATGCAGCCGTCTGTGAAGAGCTGAAAGCTGAGGTGAGTACGTGGTGAATGCCGAGTGTGCACTGCAGTGGACTGCCAAGCCCTGCCTTGCTCATTATTTGGATGTTTTTATGAGCATACCAGTCATTTCGAAGGGTTTTATTAACCTGTTGAAATCCATGCTCTTGCAGAGAGGTAAAAAGAGCTAAACCGGAGAACTGTGTTGTGCAGTGTCAAACATATGAGGCTTGGGGTCTAAGCAGCTTAACACTGGCAGGTGAGTGTTGGCAGCCTCATGTCAAAGACTGAGATTATGGTCTAGCTCAATATAGGGAAAATAGGAAATTAGGTGTCCCAACGTAGGGGACAAGGGTACTGACAGCCCAGGATAGAGGAATGGGGGATGTAGGCAGCGATACAATTGGTGCCATACAAGAAGTGTCAGACTGGTGAGGTTAGAATACTGCAGCAGAAAGTCCTATTTTTTGCAACTTCCTTCCTCTTGTCTGACTCATGAGACCAGAGGCCAGATGTACAAAGCATTTTTCTGCTCGCAAACGCCCTGATTCGCCCAGAAAAAACGAATCTGTAAATGTACAAAGCCCTATTTGCGATTCAGGTAGCTATTACCGAATCGCAAATTGGGTTTGCGATTCGATATCTGAAAGAGACACGTTAGTGACAGATACCTTACCTTAGACTATCCCCAGGCGTCAGGCTGGATCCGGAAAGTTTTTGCGTAGCAGTACCCTTGCGCGTCGGTAGGCGGCGTTGTGCGGCTCCGCGTCCGTCGTCGGCGTCGTGATCGCCGGGATGACGTCGCGGGCAGTACTTAGACGCCGCCCCTGCGCGCTGACGTCAGTTCTTCTTTTTCCGCGCCAGCAAGCGCAGATCCGGGAAGAGCAGTGCCCTAGTCATTTTTTGACTAACTTTTTGGGTGAATTTTTTCACTGTTTCTTTCGAATCGACTCCAAGGTGTCGTAGGGATGCCCGGCTTTAAGCGTTGCGAAGCCTGTGCTCGGATGATGTCCATCACAGACCCGCATCTTGAGTGTCTCTTCTGCCTCGGCCAAGGCCACGACACGAAGTCGTGTTCCGACTGCCGGGCCCTCAACCCGAAAGCTTTGCGAGAGCGGTCTCGAAAGCTCCTCGAGGCCCGGCAGTCGGCTCCGCGCCACACCAAGCCCCGGTCGCGTGAGAGGTCGAGGGGTCGGTCGCGGAGTCCTCACCGGTCGTCGGGATCCAAGTCTTCGTCGTCCGGTAAGTCTAAACACAAGAAGTCCAAAAGCATCATCGCTCTAGGACTTCGCCTCGCCGATCTCGCGACTCGGCTGAGGCCCCTCCCGGCACCGTCCCCGCCCCGCGGCCCCGGACATGCCTGTGGAGTCGCCCCCGCAATACCCGTCCTTCCCGGGTTCGGGGGTGGATCCGGCCCAAGTACAGGAATTCCTGTCGGCCATGGCCCGCCTCTTCGGGCCTCAAGGTCCCTCTGGTGCGCCTTCGGGCCCCGCGGGCCCTGATGGGGTTGCCCCGGCGTCGCCGACGACTCCGGTCCCGGCGTTGCTCGTGCCTCCAGCCTCGATCCCGGCTCCGGCTTCGGCCCCGGCCTCGATCCCGGCTCCGGTGGTACCGCAACCCCCATCGACGCCGGTCGACCTGACCACGCCTCCGCCGGCGTCGATGTCTCCGGTGCCGTTCCTGAAGCCGCCCGGGGCTCCGGGCGGCGTCGTCCCCATGTACTCTCCGGCTCCGGACATGGAGCCGGACCGACGTCGCTCGACGCCGATGGGACCTTGGGTCCCAAATGTCCCTCCTCCTCCTTATTTTGAACCGGAGGAGGACCAGGAGGACTGGGAGGGGTCTGAGGACCCTCTGGCACAGCAGTGTCAGTATGATGAGGACTGGGCAGAGGAACTAGGGGATGCCAGTGGTCTAGATACTTCCCCTGACACTGGCATGCTGTCTCCTCCCGTGGCTACGGAGGAGGGAGCCAATTTTGCAACGGTGTTGCGTAGGGCAGCTGGAGCCTTACATCTCCGACTCCCTACGGTGACGGTCAAGACTAATCTCTTGACGGAAGTGCTTCAGCCGGCAGCCTCCTCCTTGGAGACTGTGCTGCCGTTCAACGATGCACTAACTGACGTTCTTTTGGGCACCTGGTCCAAGCCCAACAAAGGGGCTCCTGTGGATAGGAACGTGTCCCGACGCCATCGCCCAGCTCCGGGCGACCCCTTGTTTCTCTCTGTCCACCCCACTCCTGAGAGCTTGGTTGTCCAAGCCTCCGCTTCCCAAACCGCCTTCCCTACCGCCCCTCCGGATAGGGAATCCAAACGCCTGGATCAATTTGGGAAGAAGGGTTTTTCTTCCTCCAGTGCTGGCTTGCGGTCCATCAACACTGCTTGTCTTTTGGGCCGATATACCCACTCCTTGTGGGATTCGGTGGCGACTGTTTTGCCCAAGTGTTCTGAGGAGGTCCAGACACTGCTTACCCGCGCCATTGCGGGAGGAAGGGATGCGGCCAAATACACCATACGTTGTGGCCTTGATACCGCCGACTCGCTGGGCAGATCTATTGCAACGACGGTGGCGCTGCGTCGCCACGCCTGGCTGAGAACCACTGGTTTTTCAGGGGATGTCCAGAATACTCTCATGGACATGCCCTTTGATGGAGTCGGTCTTTTTGGTTCCAAAGCAGACCATGCGTTGGAGCGTTTTAAGGACTCACGGGCTACTGCCAAGTCCCTGGGCCTTTCTGCTACACGCCCTCCGCTACCTTCTGCTTTTCGCCCCTATCGTGGCCACGGAAGGGGCGCCCAGTCACGTCAGCAGCCCAGCCACCGGCCCGCGCAGCAGGCGTCTTCGCGTGGCCGAGGATGTGGATACCGCCGTGGCGGTTCGGGCAACCAGCGTGCGGGTCAGGCCACCACCTCCAACCCGTCCGCGGCCTCCAAGCCCTCCTAGTCCCTCCTTTCAGGTGCACAGCACGCCAGTAGGGGGCAGGGTCCGCCGTCACCTTCACCACTGGCGTCCCATCACCTCGGACAGGTGGGTCTTGGACATTGTCCGAAGGGGCTACTCCCTCCCCTTCGAGACCACCCCCCAGCCATGCCACCTCAATTCCACCGCATGTCAGGGGATCACTTGGTACTTCTGCAGAAGGAAGTCACGGCCCTCTTGGCCAAGAGGGCCATCGAGCATGTTCCGACCCCAGAAGTAGGACGTGGTTGCTACTCCCACTACTTCCTGGTGCCCAAAAAGAACAAGGAGGACATGCGTCCTATCTTGGACCTCCGGAACGTCAATCGCTTCCTCCGGAAGGAGAAGTTCAAGATGCTCACCCTAGCTCAGGTCTTGACTGCCCTCGACCCTGGAGACTGGTTGGTAGCGTTGGACTTGCAGGACGCCTATTTCCACATCCCCGTCCTGCCGGCCCACCGGCGTTACCTTTGGTTCACGGTAGGCCTCGAGCATTTTCAGTTCACCGTGCTCCCCTTTGGCCTTACCAGTGCCCCTCGGGTGTTCACGAAAGTGATGGCGGTGGTCGCAGCTCATCTGCGCCGGGCAGGGGTTTCAGTCTTCCCCTACCTCGACGACTGGCTGCTGAAGGCGGGCTCGTCCCAGGCAGTCGTCTCCCACCTCCAGACTACGGCCGAACTCCTGCACTCGCTGGGGTTCTCCATCAATGTGCCGAAGTCGCATCTGATTCCTTCTCCACAGCTCCTTTTCATCGGAGCAGTTCTGGACACGACGCAGTTTCGGGCCTATCCTCCCGAACGGCGAGTCCGGGATATTCAGGCTATGATTCCGATCTTTCAGCCTTTATCCTGGGTTTCGGTACGGATGACCCTGAGGCTGCTGGGCCTCATGGCCTCCTGCATCCTGCTGGTCAATCATGCCAGATGGCATATGCGGGCTCTGCAGTGGGACCTGAAGTTCCAGTGGGCGCAGCACCAGGGCAACCTGTCCGATCACGTCCAGATCTCGGAGGGGACTGCAAAACAGTTGCAGTGGTGGCTCTCGAACCGGCAATGGGTCATGGGCAGATCCCTCTCCCTTCCCCAGACAGAGCACACAGTTGTGACGGACGCGTCCCTTCTGGGATGGGGCGGTCACATGGGAGAGGCGGAGATCAGAGGCCTCTGGTCTCCGGCGGAGTCCCGGCTCCATATCAACCTTCTGGAGCTCCGGGCGATCCGACTTGCACTCAAGGCATTCCTTCCCTCTGTCAAAGGGACGGTAGTGCAGGTGTTCACAGACAACACCACCGCCATGTGGTACTGCAACAAACAAGGCGGGATGGGGTCGTGGACCCTTTGTCAGGAGGCTCTGCGCCTCTGGACATGGCTGGAACATCAGGTCATGTTCCTGATGGTTCAACACCTGGCAGGTTCCCTGAACGCCAGGGCGGACGAACTCAGCCGCAGGTGCATGGTGGATCACGAATGGCGTCTTCACTCGGAAGTGGCGCAAGGACTCTTTCTACAGTGGGGAGAGCCTTGGTTAGATCTATTCGCCACCGAAGAGAACGCGCAATGTCATCAGTTCTGCGCGTTGGAATTTCCAAGGCGGCACTCGCTCGGCGACGCTTTCGTCACGA
>CAWUFW010001731.1:522500-562500 GCA_963921515.1 Calotriton arnoldi
GCTCCTCACCACCCTCGCCCGAGACCCTCCATCCGAGCCCACAGACACCAACGCAGCAGCCCACAACCTCAGACTATGGATTGACAACTGCGCCAACACCCTCGCCCCGCTCAGGAGACCCTCAACAAGGCGCAACGACACAAGAGCCATCTGGTTCAACGCCTACCTCCAGACTTCCAAGCAAACCTGCCGAAGACTCGAGAAGCAGTCGCGCCAGGACCAGACAACCACACGGCCCTCAAGAACGCCAGACGCAAGCACCACCAACTCATCCGATCCACCAAAAGGACCTTCTTCAAGGAACGCATCGAAAACAACGCACACAACAGCAAAGAGCTCTTCAGCATCGTGAAAGAACTCGCCTCCCCCCACTCCAGCTCCAACGACATCCCGCCGTCGCAAGAACTCTGCAACTCCCTGGCCACCTTCTTCCACCGCAAGCTCGCAGACATCCACGACAGCTTCGACACCCAGACACCGACAGTCGCCAACACGCCCTCCAAACACACCGACCTTCTGCTCTCCTGGCACAACGTCAACGACTAAGACGCCACCAAAATCATGAACACCATCCACTCCGGCTCACCCTCCGACCCCTGCCCCCACCACATCTTCAACAAAGCAAGCTCCATCATCGCACCCCAACTCCGAAAGATCATCAACAGCTCCTTCGAAACCGCCACCTTCCCGGAGAGCTGGAAACACGCCAAAATCAACGCCCTACTCAAAAAGCCCAAAGCGGACCCAAAGGACCTCAAGAACTTTCGACCCATCTCCCTGCTCCCGTTCCCGGCGAAAGTCCTTGAGAAGACCGCAAACCGACAACTGACCCACTTCCTGGAGGAGAACAACATCCTGGTCTCCTCCCAATCCGGTTTCCGCAGCAACCACAGCACCGAAACCGCCCTCATCGCCGCCACCGACGACATCAGGACCCTGCTGGACAACGGCGAAACAGCGGCCCTCATCCTCCTAGATCTCTCGGCCGCCTTCGACACCGTCTGCCACCACACCCTGCGCACACGCCTCCACGAGGCAGGGATCCGTGACAAAACCCTGAACTGGATCACCTCCTTCCTCACCGGCAGAACCCAGAGAGTCCGCCTCCCCCCCATTCCGATCCGAAGCCACCACAATCACCTGCGGCGTACCCCAAGGATCATTCCTCAGCCCGACCCTTTTCAACATCTACATGGCACCGCTCGCCGACATCGTCCGAGCGCACCACCTCAACATCATCTCCTACGCCAACGATACCCAGCTGATCCTCTCACTCACCAAGGACCCAGCCACCGCCAAATCCAACCTTCACGAGGGAATGAAGGCCGTCGCAGAGTGGATAAAGACCAGCCGTCTGAAACTGAACTCTGACAAAACGGAGGTCCTCATCCTCGGCTTCACCCCCGCGCATGGGACGACTCCTGGTGGCCGACCACACTGGGAGCTGTCCCGAGACCCACCAACCACGCACGCAACCTAGGGTTCATCCTGGACTCAACGCTCTCTATGACCCAGCAAGTCAACGCTGTCTCCTCCTCCTGCTTCAACACCCTCCGCATGCTCCGCAAGATCTACAGATGGATCCCACCGAAACCAGAAGGACGGTCACCCAAGCCCTCGTCAGCAGCAGGCTGGACTACGGCAACGCCCTCTACGCGGGAACCACGGCCAAACTCCAGAAACGACTCCAACGCATACAAAACGCCTCCACACGCCTCATCCTCGGAATCCCTCGCCACAGCACCGCCCACCTGAGAGACCTGCACTGGCTCCCGGTCAACAAGAGGATCACCTTCAAGCTCCTTACCCACGCTCACAAAGCTCTCCACAACACCGGACCAGCCTACCTCAACGAACGACTCACCTTCTACACCCCGAACCGACCGCTTCGCTCCGCTGACCTCGCCCTCGCCACTGTCCCACGCATCCACCGAACTACCACCGGCGACAGGTCATTCTCCCACCTTGCCGCCAAGACATGGAACACCCTCCCCATCCACCTGCGACAGACCCAGGACCTGCTGACCTTCAGGAGACTTCTCAAGACCTAGCTGTTCGATCAGTAGCTGCGCCATCCCCCTCCCCCGCTAGCGCCTTGAGACCCTCACGGGTGATCAGCGCGCTTCACAAATGTTTGATTGATTGATTGACTCCTGCGCGCCCTTTACCAAAGTTTGTAGCTTGGTGGGCCCCGTGTGACTCCAGAGGCATGGTGCACCTACCTGGCTCCAGAGGCATGGTGCACCTACCTGGGGACCTACTGTAACTTTTACCCTTCCGGCCCAGGGTTAGTGCCTCATAATCATAAGTAATGAAGCAGCTGCCCGCGACCGCACGACGCCGCTGCCATTGCAATGAAGCTCAGCCCCAACTCACCGGTCACCGGGGCTGAGTGTGTTTAGTTGCTGCCATGGTTGGGAAGCAGGAAAAGTGCTGGGACTTCTCCTCGGCTCGCTCCCGCAGAGGAGAACACCTTGCTGTGGCCGACCCGGTGGGGTGGAGCCTCCCTCCGTCCACTCTCCTGGACTCCCGTGGTGTCCGGGGTTGCCCGCCGGTTCCTCTAGAAAGTAGGTGGGGCCCTCCTTGGCTGCCGCAACAGCCGGCCCCTGCCCCCTGGACTTCGGTGTTGCCTAGCAATGCGAGGGACTCCAAGCTGCGATTCCTTCCTGCTCGGATGGCTCCCTCTGATCGTGGCTCTCAGCACCACCTTGCCTCGAGGGGAGCTGCACTCCGTGTTGGGGTGAGTGCGAGTTGCTGGAATCCTGCGCAGCCCGGGGCCAAGTAAGCAGAGCCCCGGCTGCGAGTCAAGCTGGACCATGCACCGGCCGCCAGGGAGAGCACTTCCTGGTACCTCAGCTCTCCCTCCCCTTGTCACCACGAGGCAAGAGCAGCACTGCAATCACTGCAGTACAAACCGGAGCACCCCTTTGCAGGAGGGGGAAGTTCTCTCCACCGGCTGTACTGGAAGGTTCAGCGCGTCTCTTGCGCTGGGCTGCTACATTAAGCGCTCCTCTTGCACTTTCCTTGTCTTCCTTCCCACAGAAAGGCACCAGGACAGTCTAGTTCTATTCCTGCTCCGGGCAGGAGCCACCACTGCAGGCCCTCCTACCCCACACAAGCCAGGGGCAGCGCTCTCGCACAGTTACTCCAGTGCTACTTCCAGCCAGGCCACTTTTTAGGGTTAGCATGGATCGTTTATCCTGAAGTCTTTTGTATCCTGAGACTTCCAACAGGAGGCTAGCACACACAAGCCCTTGAGGATTCTTCACAAGCAGGATACCACATCAGGGCAAAAAGAGTCGGTCCTTTTCCTCCACCACAGACAGAAGCAGCAACTGCAGGCCAACCCACCCCTCACTCAGAAAAGGTAGCGCTCCTCACACAGTCCTTCCGCTCTTCTTCTTGGCAGGGTCCTCTTGTTTCTTGAAGCAATCTAAAGTCCTGGGGTTTTAGGTATAATACTTATAACCCAAAATGTCATTGTTCTCTTTGTGGCAAGGGTCTCTGAACCCAGTCCAAACCAGTTCTGTCCTCACTGGTGCAGCTTGCCCACAGGGGCCGGAGACAGCATTGTACAAAATGAGACGCAGCCTATTCAGGTGTAAGCAACACTCCTCCCTCCACTCTAAATGCAGGCCAGGTCTTTTCAGCCCTGCGATGAGTCACCCAGGCAAGGCAGGGCACACCTCAACCCCCCAAGTGACTGTCTAGAGTGAATGCACATCTCGGCTCCTGTCACTCACACAGCAGATACTGACTAGACAAACAGCCAGAGGCACCCAGAATGGTAAAGTAAGAAAATGCCCACTTTCTAAAAGTGGCATTTTCAAACACATGATTTAAAAACCACCTTTACCAAAAGGTGGGTTAATAAATTCTGAGTTCAGAGAGTCTAAACTTCATTTTCCTATCATGTCCCTGTGGACAGTTACACATGTAAAAATGGTACAGTGCAACACCAATGATAAGCGTGTGGGACAGATAGCCTTTCAACAGTGAAAAATGAAATACACAGTATTCACTATTAGGACGTGTCACACACACTAGTACATGTCCTACCTTTCACATACACTGCACCATGCCCATGAGGGTACCTTGGGCCTACCTTAGGGGTGCCTTACATGTAAGGAAGGGGAAGGTTTGGGCCTGGCAAGTGGGTGCACTTGCTAGGACAACATGGCACTTCACAACTGCGCAGGCAGACACTTCAGTGGTAGGTCTGAGATGCATTTACAGGGCTACTCATGTGGGTGGCACAACCAGTGCTGCAAGCCCAGTAGTAGAATTTGATTTACAGGCCCTGGCACATACTGTGCACTTTACTAGGGACTTACCAGTAAATCAAATATGCCAATCATGGATAACCAATCATTGTCCCAATTTATACAGAGAGCATATGACTTTAGCACTGGTCAGCAGTGGTAAAGTGCCCAGAATCCTATAGCCAACCATTGGAATGGAGGAGCAATTAGTTAATGTACCTAAATTTAAAAACTAAACCAAACCTTTCTGGTGAGATCTGCCAAAGTTTTCATGTACATTTTGAAGAAAATATCTCCGGGGAACTCCAAACTTAAGATGCTTTGTGAGAAATCTGATAGCAGAAAAGGTAGATTTGGAGACCTATTATTCAAAATGGTAGTATGTGCTTTAGTGCTTCATTGTGTTCTAGTTTGGAGTGACCTTTCAAATAACTGAATAACATAGGCTACATTAATATAGGAGAACATGGGTATTTGGGGGCAAGCAACCAATCTGCAGTTATTCAACAAATGTTTAAACTCTGATTCTGAGAGAATTTGAAATTTACTAAAATTCCAGGACATGAACTACCTAAGCAGGATATCCAGTCTGATCATCTGTGCCTTAGAGACAAAGTAATTAGATAAATGATTGCTTGAGCCTCAACCATGTAAAGGCAGAGTCAAGCAAAGACCACCTTTAATATATTCTTTACAGCTAATATTCATGGGTTGTAGTATGCAGTTTACTGTTAATGCTCAAGTATTTGTAACTGTATAAAGTTCTTTTTTCTGTCATCAGTTAAATAAGAGGTTGCCATTAGCGTTCCTTTTGTCTATCTGGACCTGCCAGTTTGCGGATGCCTTTTCTGAGATTAGCGGCCATTTTCAGCTTCTTAGGCACTTGACTAGTGTATGCAGCTTGAAAGTACCAAAATCTCGAGTGTGGAATAGGAGTGTTAGTAACCTGCAATTGGTGAATTGTGGGTAACTGCTGCTCAGTGTTGGTGAAATGGAGTACAGGCAGTCCTACAAAGAGTTCAGGCTAGCCAATGTAGAACAGGGTTGCACGAGCAAACATCAACTTAGAACTGAGAGGCAGGCCCAGAAGTTCAGTTCGCCCTTAAAATAAAACCTACAGAAAGGTTACTGCTCATCACTGAGTTTATGTTGCAGTATTCACTGTAGTATTTGTGATTTTGGACTGAGTGATCCCGACACTCTTTGTGTTTTCAGGTGGCTGAATTGCGCCATAGACTGCACACCTACGAGCGGGTTGGGACGGCGATCCATGCAGAACTTGCAGGTATTGTGCAAGAGGAGACCGGCCTTCAGGAGCGAGTACTCTGTAGGTAAGCACCACCAACCACTTTCAGCTGCTCATTGTTCCCTTTAATTTCAAAGTGCACTATGAATCAGCTTTTGCATGGCATGCTAATATATTAAATAAAATACCTTAACTGGACGCTCTTGAGTCTTTTGTGGAAAAATAGCAGTATTACATACGCTGCCAGCCCATAACCATTTGGTTGGCAACATTAGTTTATATAAGAATTGGTGAGGGTCCCTAAGGTGAAACTAGTAATGCACAGGTACATAGGAATTGAAGCCTAGAGGTAGGATCTATGTTGCGCTGGTTCAGAACGTGTGAGGTTTTCTTGGGTGATATCTATGATGGACATGTAAAGAAAGGACAGATACAGAAGATATGATGGCCATTGGTGGTGGTACAAAAGTTAGGAAGGGTCCGCTCTCTTGGAATCAAGTTGGGCACAGGTACCTGGTCACTGTGTGAGTAGGTGTGTACACAGCTGTGTCTGCAAATGAAGGTCTGTTTCTAAAACTGAGCAATACAGTCAACTCTCTAGACACAAGGACGGACATCTCGGCTCTGCTAAAATCCTTGGAGGCTGCAGGTCTGGAAGTGTTTAACGACAATGAACACCGTATGCTGTAATGCTGCTCCAGTGCCTGGGAGCCCACACATTTTTAGGTCTCGCCTAGCGACGCAGCGCATGCGCTGCTCGTCTTGGCGAGATCTATTGTTGTCGATTTCTTTGCCGAAGGGGGACAGGACATGTGCACGCGTACGGAGGACAGGCGATGTGCACGCGTACGGCTCCTGGCGTTAGCCCAAGGGACAGCAGATGTGAACGTGTACGGAGGACAGGAGATTAGCCCAAGGGACAGCAGATGTGAACGCGTACGGAGGACAGGAGTTGTGCACGCGTACGGCTCGCGGCGTTAGCACAACTCCTGCTCGCTCGCTCCCTCCCTTCCTGTCTCTATGACCAAATGCCCAAAGCATTGCTGTGCGCGCAAACGCTCCGGTTCAGAGTTCGCGACTCCAAACATGCCCGAAGCCCCCCTGTGTCTGGTTTCACTTGACGTTCGGATTCCACGAAAGCCGGGTCGGCCTCGCGCTACCTCCTCACTTGACTTTGCTAGGAGTGTTGGGGGTGTTCGCGCTGATCCCACACCATTACACCGACGGCGCATTCGCAACACATCTTGGCGCAGTGATTTTGCACGCCGCTATCGGTTGTGCTAGTTAGCGTTGGGTAGTACCGTCTGCGCACGCACCCTTCCCCCACCCTCACCGCCAGCACCACTATGGCGCATCACACGAGTATCCGCACTAAAGTTTAGTAACTCTGGATATTACTGTGGTGCAAAAACCGTGCTGCAGCTGAGTGTACATGTTTGAGCAGCGCATATGATCCGGGAGCGGCCCATGGTGTCACGAGAGCTGCGCCTATGAAAGGCTACGGGTGTACACGTACATTTAATACACTTAATATACTGCTATTTATTGTCCGTGTACTACAAGTAAATAAACCTGTCATTTTGAAAATGGGAAGAAAGCTTGGACCTTGAGAGATCGGACTCCTTGGCGCCGGAGGGGGTCAACAAAAAGTGGATGCGCTCGTATGTTGACAAGAGTCAAAGGGAAACACATGTTTTCCTTGTAAACCGAATCTGGTGAATTTCACGCCTGGGAGCACGTGTCCCGAGGCACCCATCGATCATGGCTCGTGCATCGCACATCATTGGCCTGGATTTCAAGTGGAAGCGCCCAGGACATTCTTTAAGGCTTCAGGGAGCCCCCTGGAGCCTCATGAAAAACGTTGATTTATTATCGTTCGCAGGTCTGCATCTCTGCTCAGTCTGTGCGGCCAGCTCAGTGGGTTGGGCTTCCTCAAGTCTGATGAGTTCAAATTCGTGCAGGGCCTACTCAGCATTTTATCCTATAGATATTGATAAAATGAGGTCCAGTTTGTGGAGTGACCTGCTTTAAAACTGAAGGCTGCTCTAGAGAGGAATGGTGTCCCGTAACACCATTTGTATAGCTTTAATTGGCTGCATTAAAATGTTATAAAATCAACATAATATAACAATGCTCCTAAAATATTTGCATTTTAGAGTAATGGACACTTGTTAGGCTTTGACTAATGGCTAGACGGATCAAGGATAAAGTTCTTGAGCACACTGTGATCTTGGACAAATCACTAACCTCCTCGTGCCTCAGTCCTCTTACCTGGACATGTTAAATGCCTCTGAAAGTGGCTGAATACCAGAGTAAGCCAATATATGTCAACAATTGGACTGTACTCTCTACAAATCACGGGATGATCACCCAGGGTCCCTTCTCTTTTGATGACAGGGAAATGGGCCCATAGCTGCATTTGTCATTTGTACACTGTTCCTTTCATTGTATCAGACCTCTATGAGCCTGGTCTACGACCCTCCAATTTATGATGAGCAAACTCTGCTTTGCATAATGCCATATTTGTCATCACAATATTATTTTTTTGTTGTTATTGGCATGTGCTTATGATACTGTGCCTATGTTTTATGCATGTAAATGCCTAATGTTATCATGTATCACTAATGCATAATGTTGCTGTTTTATATAGGAAACCTAGGGCCGAATTTATAATTTGGGCACGGCCTGTCATTCCCCTGGGGGGGGGGGGGGTGGAGTAAATGACTCCTTGCCCAATGCGGAGGGGCCGCCTACCAAATTTATAAATAACTGCCAAATAGGCAGTCATTTATAATGCATCGACAGGAACTGCTGTCACGGCGGTTCCTGCCAATGCATTTCACTGTTTGGTGCAGGATGTGTCAGTTTTCATTTTTATTTTTAAAAAGAAAATCACATAACGGGATTTACTTTTTAACAAGCATTTGCAATGCAATAGGTCTCGCATTTGCAAGAGTTGGAGCTATTGGCATTGTAAGTGACAAAGCCTTTTATTCATTTGTTTTGAAAACCTGCAAGCGGTGCATAAACACGCACTTTGTACGTATAGTCCTTGCTTCTCATAAGCAAGGAATATAAGTACAAAGTGCTTGTTTACGCACAGCTTGCAGGTTTTCAAACGCATTTACAATGCCAATAGCTCAAACTCTCGCAAATGCGAGACCTATTGCATTGCAAATGCTTGTTCTTTCTGTCTGCATCTATTTCTAGCTGTAAAAGTCACACTGAGCAGAGGTGGCAGTCAGTATGGAGAGAAGGATAAGCATTATAAGTATTTTGCCTTTTTAAAACTTCATTCCTTATTGTGAAAACATTTATTGGCGCAATTTTGGGTTTTACTGTATGGAAATTATTTTCTTTGCAGAGCAATTCAATTCTGGTTGCAGAGTTACGTAGTTTGTGTTTGTTTCCTTTCATGAGTCTGGGGGGTGCTGGTTTCTGGTTTCCAGTGTGGGGACCTGGATAGCAATTTTGTTTTACAATCCTTAATCTGTACCACTAGGTCCTGTCTGCCTCTATGGCTTTTCAGTTGAATTACTATTTACTAGCCTTGGGTTGTGAATATCCAGTTTTGCATTGTTAAGGGGTGGGGACGTTCTTGAGTCACTGTTGCGTAACTTTAATTTACATTTTAATTGATTAACATCCTTACATCTGGATAAAAGTGATGAAGGCTAGTTATCCTGATGTACATAGGAGCGGTAGATTTCCTCTCTTCCCTGCAAGGTAGGCAAAATTATCCATTGTATATTCTAATAAGGTGCTGATTGTTTTTATCTGTTTCAGAAGTTTAAGTGATCATCCTGTGCAGAGTTTAGACCTCGTTTCCCCCTTCCATGTTTGTAATCAGTGTGCCTGTTTTTTCTGCCCCACTGCTCAGTCTGGAGGAGCCCACTCAAGACATACAAGTCACCCAGGAAGCAGAATGCGAGACACTCCAGGTAGCAGGTACCCGCGTAAGAGAATTTAGCACTCAAACATCAGCCCGGAAGTGTGACCAGATGCCTGACTGCTTATTAGTGGATGCGAAAAAGGGAGAGCAGGTATGATGGCTTTGTCCATTTTGCAGATGTGGAGGGTGCTGCAGGCGCCAGATATCTTGTTTGTGAAAGGGTATTTTTTGGTCCTCTGCCTTGAGGTGGCTGCCACTAAGGATGAGGACTATGGGCTTGGGATATTCCGGTGTTATTGGGAAATATTCTGTTTACCACTAGTGTTAAATGGTGATCAGTACTAATGCACTTCTATTGGATAACCATCGTACTCCCTCTGGACACTTGACTCTACAGGAGTAGTGAATTCAAGTGGTCAAGTCTTAATCTAAGAGTGGCAGGATTTCAAATTTCACATGTAGCCTGACACTGTAAACTGAATGCCCAGCTAGTGCTATAACGTCTGTGAATAATAAAACTTCATGCATAAGGAGGTAAAATTGGGGACGTTCTTAACTACTATAGAGGAAAGAATTAGAAACTTATCAGAATGATGTAATCAGAACAGATTCCAGTTTTTGTATACTGGCCTCAATAGAGCAGATGTATGAAACCGAATAAAATAATATATCCAGAATTCAGTGATATATGTGGGCCTCCACGCTAGTCAGTTTCAATGTCTGGTAGGATGCAAGGCTGAGCAACTCAGTGGGTTGGAGACCCAGTGAATAAGCTCCAAAACGTTACTGTAAAAGCCCACTACACAACCTGTAATTGGGTCCCCCACCAAATACAACAAAGTTTAAGATGGCAAAGGCTAGTTCACATAAAGTCTGGGCTGCAATTAGCAGGGTTACTGAAGCTTCAGCAGTTAGAGTTTCTGGTGCCCATTCTGATCTTCTGCCTAAGCGAGTGGACTTGGTGCATGCACAGTAATTCCCCATGGAAGGTATCGCGCTTCGGGAGCCCATGTCTTGGGAAGCGCTCATTTACTTTGAAGGTCTTCTGTATCTCATGTTACTCACAAGCTCAACCTGTAGAGACCGGGGGCTTAGAAGTAGTGTAAGAGCCCTACGTAAGACTCTGTGGCTCTGGAATCGCAAAGGCAAGCCACATGGTTCTGAAATAGTTCTGTAGTAGACAAAACAGCTGCAGCCATTGAGACACAGCACAGATACCTAAAGTGAAGAAATAAAGCCTCTGGCCTCAATGTGAGCAGAGAGACCCTTCCTGAGTAAGGATCTGTGCAAACTCGCTACATTTTCGGTTTTCGAAAACATGCATTCAGGTCCTCTGCCGTAGGTCAGGTTTGTTGCTTCTGGGGGATTTTGGCCAGCTGGTTTGCGAAACGTCGTTGTGACTTACAGATGCTCACTCCCCATGCAAGCTTTTCATTCAATTGGGTCTTCCTCCTAGTCATAAGCATGGTGTTCTGCCCACTAGTTGAGCGTCTCCTAAGCTGATCAGAGTAAGGGGGTTTTCTGAAGTCTAAAACTTGTTGCCAGTCTCTAAGGAATGATGGTAGCAGGGCCCTGTTCAGATTTAACGTCTCAATGCTGGTGCACAAGAGTCACCTCTGGAAGTTCAAAGTCCAGCCTTTTTCAGGAGTATTCCTTTTCTGAAGATTTATAAAGGCAGTAACTGCTTTCACTGCACAACCTTTCCGGAGCATTATTGCCTGTATTCTGCCCAGACAATCCAGAGTTTTTCATATTTATTTTTTAGTATTACCGGATTTCTCTTACCGCCATGTCTTAGGCTCCAACTTCCAAATCTGAATTTTGTGCTCGTCTAGTGCGTGTTTATAGATGAAGAAGGTGCCAGTTAAAAGTATTTGTCAGGAGAAAAAGTTGGTTTTGGTAAAGGTGGTTCTAATGTGTTGAGTAATTCACCTGCAAATTATTCATACCTACCTGTCATTGTTATTCGGGTCTCTTGGTGCTGGTTCCGAAATAGTTCTTGTCCTCGTTTAGCTGCTGAAGTATTTCAGAAATAAAAGGCGTGGCGTGGCTGTAGATCAGATCTGCAGATGAGACTTATTGTCCTATGACAGGAGTTTTTGGGATGCACTGGATTGCACCTTAACTTCTCTATGGTTAAGCTAGTGCACAAACCCATCTGCTATTGTGGGTGTTCACCAGCAAGAAGCTTGAGAGACTGTCACCCAGATGCACTTTATGGGAAACACTTCTGTAAGCATCTGAGCTCCTATTTATTAGGATTAGAAAACTCACATTAAAAGACTAACGTGCCTACTTTAAAATCAACTTGGGGAGGTGAGGCTCAGAGCAGTGTTCTTTCAGTAGAGACATACTAGATCCTTCTCAGTGAGAGAGTAACAAGTTTTACATTATTGTCTAGAAATCAAAAAGTCTTTTGTACTTTGGGCTGACATTGCGCCATAGAAAAGGAAAGTGCTAAATGCAACATGGAAAAAAGAATCAAAAAAATCTTTTAGTATGAAATGTGAGCTTTAGAAACCTATCAACTAATGGTCTATTTGTGCCTCTTTCCCCATTATGGTGTTCTTACCAAATCCTCTCTCTTCAACGCTTTGATATTAGGATCGCCAACCAAGTCCAAAATATTGCCGCAGGCTAAGGCCACGAAAGGCTGCACGTCTCCGAGAAGCCCTGCAGAAGAGTCACTCTGAGCACAAGCCACAGAACGAGGACCGGATTGAGAGGCAAGTCATCCTTCATTCTGCGAGTCTAATTAAGGTGAAGGGTAAAGAGCACGGAAATTCTTTTGTTGATACTGGGTTGCATGGACAAAGTTGAAATGAGAAAGACTGGTTCCAACCCTTAGAATTATAGGAGTGGAATGCCTAGGAACTGAGGATATCTTGCCATGGGGCAGGGCTTAGCTAGGAATGAATTATTTTTAAACAATTAATTTACCTTATACATAGTGCACCTAGACCTATTGGTATTAAGGCACATTTCAGTGAAACATTTCCAAACAGACAAAACCCATGGGTCTATTTGGCAAGCTTGGCGTGGGGAAGTTGAAAGATACAGCAAGACATGGCACATTGTTTGTATAACTTGATATATAGTACATAGATCCATTGCAAAGTGATTGTAGGTATTTTTGAAGAGTTGGGCCTTGAGCTGTATGCAGAGGTTGATTCTCTTCCAGGGGATCCTCATCAATAGTCATAAGCACTGAATATTCCCGCCCATGTGCGTATATATATATATATATATATATATGTTTTTCATTATTTTTTATTATTTCCGGGGTCCCCGCACATGGGAAATATCACTCTAATATCAAAAGACGTTGAGCTCTATATATATAAAAACATATATCATTTTTTCTAGTATCAATGCTGCTCTCATATAGGAGGCTAAACAATGTAATAAAACACATAAACTGCTTTTGCAAATATACATAATACATGTATAAAAACACATGAGGGCAAGAAGCACTTGAACTCTGTTTTTAATGAGTAAATCTCATGAGTAAACTGCAAAAGAAAAGCAGGCATTGTTAGCCTACCGGCTGCATTGTAAACCAACATAGAAAATGAAAGCAATCTTTCATAAAAAACTGGCACCGTGCCTTTAAGGCAGCCATGACCCCTAGCTTCCCATCATGCCTCAGGGGTGACAGTTAGGTCAGTTGTTCTTTCCGGCTCCTTCTGTCAGGACCCTGGAATCTCAGTTCTTTCCTTTTGTTTTTGTTTTTTAATACTTTTCTGTCAAAAATACCTAGTTTTTTTGTGGTGTTTTTCTACTTCACTCGACGTCTTTTGATATTAGAGTGAGGATTAAACCATTTTTTTGTGGCAGAAAGTGATTTTTTCTGTCAAAAATGCCTTCTTTGTTCGATCCTTGCCCTGCCTGTGGCACAAAGAAGGCCAAGTCAGACACACATGATGTGTGCATCCTCTGCCTACCGGAGTCTCACTCTCCTGCCTCCTGTCAACACTGCAGGAAGCTATCCAATAGAACCATCAAGGACAGAGAGAGAATCCGTCTTTATGGCCTCTCAGAAAGAGGTAGGTCTCCTGTAAGAAGAAAGAAGAGGGCGCGTTCGACGTCGAGGAGCAAGGTCCCGATATGTTCCCCTTCGGCGTCGGGCTCGACGTCGAAGGTACCGGCGGCGGAGTAGTCGTCGTCGAGGGCCTTGGCGCAGGAGCGCCATTCTTCAACTTCAAAAGCTAAGTCTCCTTTGGCGTTGCAACAGCGTCCGGCGTCGAGACAAGATCCTCCGCCGTCGACTCGACGATTGGCGTCAAGACACAGATCATCGACGCCGAAACGTAAGTCATCATCTTCGACGTTGAGGCCGATGTCTCCGTTGCCATCTCAGCGCAGATCAACTTCGAAGCAGAGGTCGTCGGATGTCCAATCGTCGAGGCCGAGGCTTCCGTCGACGCCAGCAACACACTCGACGTCGAGACAGCAGTCTCCGTCGGGTTCACAGCCGACGTCGAGACACAGTCCTCCGTCGAAGGAAAGGCGCTCGACGTCGAGGATGGATCCTCCGTCGAGGCACAGCCCTCCGTTGAAGCGAAGAAGATCGACGTCGAGACGCAGGTCTCCGTTGGCGAGGCGCTCGGCGTCGAAGCAGCATACTCCGTCGAAGCGAAGTAGATCGTCGTCGAGACGCAGGTCTCCGTCGAGGCAGTCTGCGTCGAGACGCATGTCTTCGCCAAGATCAAGAAGGTCGACGTCGAGACAGAAATCTCCGTCGCGGACGACGTCGAGGCAGAGGTCTCCGTCGGTGTCAGTCCCTGTAAGTTTCTCTCCTTCTCCTTCATCGACGTCGAGAGCAGGCTCCCACCATTCCATCACCAGGTCTGGTTCTCCAGAGGTGATTATTTCGTCCTCAAGTAGCCAGGACTCTCCCTCTGGTCATCAACGTCCAGTGGAAAAGGCTCATCAGGAAGGACGGAAGTCTCCACGTCGTTCTCCTGTTAGAGCGGAGAAGTCTCCATCCATTCACCTCTCTCCCAGATGGATGCGTCCATTACACCACTGGGTGGATCATACACAGGCGGCAGGTATTAGACGGGATCCCAGTCCTGCTCACAGGTCCCCTCTGGCTCGCCTGGCACAAGATGCGGATCTTTCTCCACCAAGAGGAAGAGCTCGTACTCGCTCTCCTGCACCAACATCCAGAAGGAGAACAAGATCACGCAGCAGGAGGAGAAGACACAGGTCTCCAACGCCTTCCACCTCTTCAACGCTCTCCTCAAAAAGAGACTACTCGCCCACCTTTACTGACAGTCCACCGTCGAGGATCTCTCCGGTGGACGATGTAAGCACATTCCAGGAGGTGCTTTCCATGGGGGCTACCAAACTGAACATTCCTATGCCTGTTCAGCAGAGTACTTCTTCGGTTATTTTCGAAACTTTGAACCAGAAGACGTCCTCTCGCCCGTTACTCCCATTGGTACCGGGACTTCTGAAACCGGTTATGGACATCTTTCTTACGCTGGCTACTCTCAAGACTGCACCGGCGAGAATTCTGAAGAAGTATCATCCTCCGGAGGAAGATCCCTCCTTCTTGAAGTCAGATCCTAAACTGGACTCTGTAATTGTGGCTGCTGCCAGAAAGACCCACTCAGTGGCCTCCTCGTCCACAGTACCACCGGACAAGGAGAGCAAGACACAAGACTCATGGGGGAGAAAAGTATGTGGCACTTCTGCATCCATGCTTAAAGTCTCCAGTGCGTCAGCTCTATTAGGGAGTTACGATAGAGCTTTATGGGATTCGCTACAGCGTTTTACAGATAAACTGCCCAAAGAAGACCGTAAGGACTTCGAAGAAATTTTACAGGAGGGCAGCTTGGTAGCGAACCAAGTAATTAGTGCTGCGGCGGATGGAGCTACCCTTTCAGCACACTCCTACGCCCACGGAATTTGTGCCAGAAGATCTTCATGGCTTCGCCTGACAGCATTGAAGCCAGAGGCGCAGTCCCCTATTCTCAACCTACCATTTTCCTGGTCATCGTTGTTTGGCTCGCACACCGATGAAGAGATGGCACGGATGAAGACCGAGCTAGATACCCTGAAGGCGGTGGGGCTGGAGAAGAGAAAAGAGTTTTGTCGCCGCTACCGCAATACTGATCGCCGCTCCTTCCAACAGAGGGTTCAAACCCCTCATTGGCAAAAGAACCAAAACCAACAGGGTCAGCAGAAATCGTAGTTTCAAAGCCGGCGATCCAACAGGGGAAGAGGAGGGAACCGTCAGTCCTCTACTTCGACGAAAGCTCCAGCCAAGCAATGAGTGCCTGCTTCCTCCAGTACCGTTCACCACTCCAGTAGGAGGAAGTGTTGCGAATCATCTGCAAGAGTGGCGAGCCATCACCAAGGATCAGTGGGTGTTGGCTACGCTGCAGAATGGGTACTCTCTACGTTTCCGACGTCGTCCTTCCTCGATCCCTCCGGTACCATCAGCATGCTGCCAGATCAACATGCTGCAGAGGGAAGTGGGAATACTTCTCCAAAAATCAGCCATAGAGAAGGTTCCATGGTCACAAAGCGGTCGAGGGGTTTATTCCAGATACTTCCTGGTAAAGAAAAAAGGTCAAAAGTCGGAATACAGGCCCATTCTGGATCTGCGAACACTCAACAGGTCCATCAAACGAGAAAATTTTTGCATGTTGGCTCTCCACCAAATATATCCTCACCTCCGCAAAGGGGATTGGATGTGTTTGATGGATCTGCAAGATGCCTATTTTCATATACCGATAAATCAGCATCACCGGCAATATCTACGATTCATAGTCGGAACATCCCACTATCAGTTCAAAGTGCTGCCCTTCGGGCTGAAGTCAGCTCCCCGGGTGTTTACGAAGTGCATGGCAGTAGTGGCAGCTGCTCTGCGACGCAGAGGCATCTTCGTCTACCCTTATCTGGATGATTGGTTGCTGAAAGGCCCCTCTCCACAAAGTGTGATGAACCACTTCCAGCAGTGCCTAGGTTTTTGTCAAAAACTGGGCCTACATGTGAACTTCGAAAAATCGACGCAGCAACCCACTCAAACAATCCACTACCTGGGGGCACTGATAGACTCCGAGCAAGGAAAAGTGTTTCCTTCGGAGGAGAGACCATTATCCATCATTTAGAAAGGCAGACAGATTTTACACAACAACCTGTCTTCAGTGCGTCAGATCGCCTCCCTGCTAGGATCGATGGCATCCTGCATTTTTCTGGTGCCCAATGCCAGATTGAAAATGCGTCCTCTACAACAAGATCTAGAAGACAAATGGGATCAACGGTCTTCTCGCTGGGAAGACAAAATTTGTCTATCACGCGCAGCCAGAGCATCCATCCCGTGGTGGATGAAGAAAGACAACCTGAGGGTAGGAGTACCGTTCCATCAAGCTCCTCCCTCTCAGACTCTGATCATAGACGCCTCCCTGCAAGGATGGGGAGCCCACATGGGGTCTCTAGACGCAAGGTCTATGGTCCTCAAAGGAGCAGTTGTACCACATAAACATGCTGGAGCTAAGGGCTGTTCATCTGGCTCTCAAGGCTTTCCTCCCTTCGATTCAGGCGAGTTCCATCCTAGTACAGACGGACAATATCACCACCATGTACTACCTGAACAAACAGGGAGGAACTCGCTCGAGGACTCTCTCTTTGGAGGCACAGACCCTTTGGCACTGGCTTCTGGTGAGGAATCTATCCATCACAGCGGTTCACCTGCTGGGAGAGCAGAATTCTCAGGCAGATGCCCTCAGCCGTCACTTAGAGGAACAGCAGGACTGGGTCCTCAACGACGAGGTGGTCAGCGACATCTTCCGAGCTTGGGGCTGTCCGAGCATAGACCTGTTCACGGACGAAGAAAACACAAAATGCCAAGACTTCGCCTCCAGGTACTACCGATCAGGATTGAAGGGGAATGCCCTTTTGATCAGCTGGTTAGGGGCATTTGTGTACGCCTTTCCACCCCTGCCTCTCATCCCGAAGGTGGTGACCAAGCTATCTCACTCGGACACCACAATGATACTGATTGCTCCGGACTGGCCGAGACAGTGGTGGTACCCGGACCTTCTACATCTGTCAGTCTGCCCACACAAGAGGCTTCCGTGCAGACCGGACCTGCTATCCAAGATGAACGGGAGGATTCATCACCCCAACCTTCCGTCTTTGAGCTTAACAGCATGGCTCCTGACGTCCTTCAGTATGGGCATTTAGGTCTACCACAGGACTGCATGACCATATTGAAAGAGGCAAGGAGACCTTCTACAAGACATTCTTATGCCTGCAAATGGAAACGTTTTTACATTTGGTGTATGCAAAATAATTGTAATCCTACCAAGGGGCAGGAGGAGGTAGTTTTGCCTTATCTGCTTCACCTAGCCAGAGCAGGTTTGAAATTCTAATCCATTAAGGTACACCTGGCTGCCATTACGGTGTACAGGCGTTCTCCTTCTCAGCCCTCGTTTTTTCAGCTACAGGTGGTGAAGGATTTCCTGCAGAGTCTCAAGAAGGTCTACCCTCCGGTCCGACCTCCTTCACCTCCTTGGGAGTTGAACTTGGTACTGTCAAAATTGATGGGTCCACCCTTTGAGCCTATCCACAAAGCAACCTTACAACACCTTACGTGGAAGGTAGCTTTCTTGGTAGCTATCACCTCAGCTCGTAGGGTGAGTGAGATACAGGCCCTATGTTCTAAAGAGCCCTACTTGATTTTTCATCTCAATAGGGTAGTCCTCGGGACTCATCCTTCCTTCCTTCCGAAGGTGGTGTCTGATTTTCATGTAACTCAATCTATTTCTCTTCCGAACTTTTTTCCCAATCCCTCCACTCCAGCTGAGAGGGCTCTACATTCGTTAGACCTTAAAAGGGTTTTGAAGTTTTATCTGGACAGGTCGAAGCCATTGAGGAAGTCTGATCAACTATTTGTTAATTATGGTTCGATCAGAACAGGTTTCCCAGCATCAAAGCGGTCCATCTCCAGATGGATAGTCTCATGCATCAAATTGGCTTACCAGTTGGCACAGAAGCCTCTTTGGTCCGCTCCCAAAGCTCATTCCACGAGAGGAAAAGCAGCTACGACTGCTTTCCTCAATAATGTACCGCTCTCTGAGATCTGCAAAGCAGCCACTTGGAGATCAATGCATACATTTACAAGGCATTACTGTCTTGACTCAGATACTAGAGCGGACACTCAAGTAGGTCAAGCCTCCTTGAGGAATCTGTTCAACAGCTGACTTTTCGGTTGTTGTTAACAAGGTCACTGCGTTTCTCATTTGCCTGCAGGTAGATGTTGGGCTTGCTATTCTATTCAGTGCTTATGACTATTGATGAGGATCCCGTTACTTACCTGTAATCCTAGTTCTCTTCCAGGGGTATCCTCATTAAAGTCATAAGCAACCCACCCACCTCCCCAGGCAAATGAGATTATTTCACCGTTAAATATTATCTTGGTGCCCTGATCTTCAGGGTTACACAAAGAACAACTGACCTAACTGTCACCCCTGAGGCATGATGGGAAGCTAGGGGTCATGGCTGCCTTAAAGGCACGGTGCCAGTTTTTTATGAAAGATTGCTTTCATTTTCTATGTTGGTTTACAATGCAGCCGGTAGGCTAACAATGCCTGCTTTTCTTTTGCAGTTTACTCATGAGATTTACTCATTAAAAACAGAGTTCAAGTGCTTCTTGCCCTCATGTGTTTTTATACATGTATTATGTATATTTGCAAAAGCAGTTTGTGTTTTATTACATTGTTTAGCCTCCTATATGAGAGCTGCATTGATACTAGAAAAAATGATATATGTTTTTATATATATATATATATGAGCTGTGTGTGTGTGTGTGTGTGTGTGTGTGTGTGTATATATATATATATATATATATATATATGTATATGTATATGTTTTTCATATATAATTTTTATTATTTCGGGGGTCCCCGCACATGGGCGGGAATATTCAGTGCTTATGACTTTGATGAGGATACACCTGGAAGAGAACTAGGATTACAGGTAAGTAACTTATCCTTACTGGGCTATGGTTTCTGATATCAGTGGACAAAGAGTCACCTCTGGTGACTAAGATGGCTGTACCAGAAATCTACTGTTTTTTTGTTCAATGATTTTAAATTTGGGAATTTCAAAAAGGGCTTTGCAGGTCAAGTAAATGTTTTGAGGAGGTGCCTTGGGGTGACACATTTATGCCTGCCAGCAGTTAGTGGGTGGGAGTGACTTACGGGCACTCACGACCCAATGAAGTTCTTGGGGACAACCCTACCCACTTTTCATAGCAGTTCCTGTTTAGCCTACTTCAAACCATCTGCCGGTGCCCCCCACTCTCCAAATCCAATATGAGGAAACCCTTTTCCCCCTTGTACAAAGCCATTGTGCCCACCCAGAAGTGTGACCAGGGTAATGAGCAGTCTCCTCATCTGTGGTCACTCAAAACCGGTTCTGTGGGTAGCTTTCCTCCCACTTAGTTTGGTGCCAGCCTGACTAGCGGAGCAAAAGCTGGGCCTTTCCTAGTGTCCTCTAACATTTGCTTGTGACGGGGCAGGCCACGTTGAAGTTAATTAAGTTCCTGAGCCCACCCCACCTGGTCTTCGGGCCACAGGAAGAAAACACCTCCCCAGGCCAGTCTGTGCTCTGGAATGTTTTCACATATCTTTCACACCTAATTCCATCTAGGGACAGGCTGGGCAGTTGCTGGAGAGCAAATGCAAATTAACCTCCAAGAACTTCAGGCAGGGTAGAGGTGCATTTCTAAAAGTTACATTTCAAATGTATTTAATAAAAATCCAACTTCACCACTAGATTACATTTTTAGTAAATTTAAAATTAAGTCTTTGACTAGAGTCTGTAGCTGGTAAATATAATCTATTCTGTGCCTTTTCCTATGTGCCTTCTACAGCCTGACTAGTGATAATGTTGTTTTGGGCCTAGTCATTGGGTGAACATGCCATTTCTAATATCACACGGTTCACTCTTAAATATTCTGCACACTAACTTGTCTGCAGCAAGGTGTGCGTAAGGGTGACATTTCATGTTCAAAGCCAGGCTCGATTTGCGGTTGGGGTGGTTGGAGCACATACACTGGCCCTGGATAAGCAGGGTCCAAGTGTTGGAGTTCAGAATTACAAGCAAGGGAGTCCCAACGGCAAAGAAAACTGGCAGTGACCATCCAGAAAGTGGTCACTTTGAAGTAAGGTTTCATCAGTCATGTGCATTAGCAATGGTATACAGTGGAATTACGTATCCCATAGATGTTTGACATTGAGACATTTAACTAAAATCACTTCACATACATCTATTTTGATGCACTTGCACCAAGGAGAGGATCACCAGTGGGCAAGTTTAAGCCCTCAAAGCCTTGAATATCAAACATTTGAACGTTGAGTAGAGCTCCCACAGTATTTTTCAGTTCAATTCCAAAGAGACTGGATCCAGCTGTGAAACCCATAGAGACCATCAAACTAGAGGATGATCTCTCATCCCCAACATGAGTATCCTAAAAATAGGCATGAACCTCTAAGAAAGGGACAAACTCCTGACATAAACTCTCAAGGGTATAGTCCCCCTTCTCACACCCCAGTGCAGCTCTCCTCTGCAGCATGTGCTTCACAAGAACTGAAGATCTGATAGAGACTACTAGCCGCAGATTCCTTAACGTAGAATTATCCCCAGGCGTGAGACTGGACCCGGAAAACCTTCTTTGCCCCAGCATCTCTGCGCGCCGGGGGGCGGCACCACGCGACTCCGCCCCGACGTCCTTCGCAGGCGTGACGTCAGCGAGGTCACATAAGCCCCACCCCGGCGCGCTGACATCAGTTTCCTTCTTTTCCGCGTGCCACGCAGATCCGGATCGTGTCCCTGGCCTGTTTTCAGGCCTTCTTCTTCAACGCTTTGCGTTTCCCTTGAGAACAGTGTGCGAATGCCTTCGGGCTTCAAGACTTGCTCGTCTTGCGTGCAACAGATGTCGGCGACTGACCTTCACCCCATTTGTATGTGGTGTTTGGAGGAGCACCATGACTCCACGGACTGCGAGGCTTGTCAGCAGATGAAACCGAAGTCCCGGCGGGAGCGCTGGATGAAACTCCTTTCGGCCCGCGTGTCCAGGTCAGCGTCCTCATCGCGTCCGTCCCCCGCGGAAGGGGCCAAGAACCGCAGCTTCCGCCTCCGACATCGTCCTTCCACGAGGCCGCAGGGACGTCGCTCGCCCGTTGGTAAGTGTCACAGCTTGTCCCCGAGGCTCGGTCCCCGCCCTGTGGGGGGCGCGGGTTCTCCGAGGGTCGTGCGGCCTCGCACGTCGCCGCCTTACCCGCCGTTTTGCGCACGGGGGCGTCCAGAGTCCAAATGGAGGCCTATGCTGCGGCCCTGCAGGCCTCCTTGGCTCCTCCTCCTCTTCCTGGGACGTCCGCTGATCCCCTGCCACGTGCGGGGCCTTCTGCGGAGTCGCCGGTGGCTCCAGCCCCGACAGGTTCGGCTTCAGGTCTTGGAGGTGTGGCGTCGTCGGTGTGCGGCCCTACGGGGTTCCCTCCTTCGGCCCACGGCACCTCTGCCTCACCGCAAACCCCCGTGGGGGTCCCTGTGGTGTCGCGGGTGGTTGCCGGGACTCGTGGCTTGTCCCCGAGTCCTACTCGGTCCTCTGGGCAGGCGGCAGCCTTGTCCGAGGCTGAGCTGACGCCGCTCAGGCGCCGGCGGCTGTCGGCCCTAGCGGCGCTGCAGGGGCTGGCTAAGGGCCGGGGCGTGTCCCCGGGCCCTCCTCGTCTCTCCACGCAGGCGGCTGCCTCGTCAGAGGTCGAGTCGGCACCTTTTTGGTGCCGTTCTTTAGCCGCCCCGGCTCCGTCCCCGCCCCGTTCTCCCGCTGCGCGGGTGGGGCTAGAGGTCGTCGCCGCGTCCCCTTCGGCGCCGCGCCGGCGCCAGTGGCGGACTCCACGGCGCCATGCCAGCGTCGGGTCGTCGACTCCTCTTCGGAGGCCCCCTCTTCTCCAGTGGTCAGGCAACCGTTTGTCTCTTCTTCCCCGGAGACGGGATGCCGCGTCGTGGCTTTCTCCCCGGCGTCATCCAAGGAGGGCTCTTCGCCTTCCCCGCGCCCACAGTCTTCCCCTGAGGCGCCTCAGGTTCCCCACTCCTCTGTCACCCCTCCGCCTTTCCGGGCTTGGCCGTTTCTTCCTCCGCTTGGGCTGGGGGATGGCCGGCTTAGTGTGCAGCCATCACCCATGGAGGAGTTGCTGTCCCCACCGCGTTGCCCTACGGAGGCGAGTGCTGCTTTCGCACGGGCTGTTTCCACGGCCGCTGGGATTTTGCGCATGGGCGACACGGCTGCACATTTCCCCGCGGACCACTTGCTTGAGGTTCTCCACCAGGGCTCTGGTGGACGGGAGCTGCTTCTTCCCTTCGAAGCATCGCTCCACAATTCTCTCTTGTAGGCCTGGGGGTGTCCTGCCACGGGGGACCCGGTGCCCCAGTCACTCCTGCACCGCCACCGTCCGCTCCGCAGGATCCTGTCTGTCTTTCCTTCCATCCTTCTACTCGGGGCCCTCTTCTGCAGACGGCCTTTCCTTCCTTGCCTTCCATTTTGTCCCCTCCCTCACGGGAGGCCCGGTGGTTAGATTCTTGGGGGCGTAACATCTTCGCTTCCTCCAGTGCTGCCTTACGGGCGCTCAACACGCTTTGTGTGTTAGCCAGAGCCACTTCCAGTTTGTGGGATTCCGCGGAGTCCCTTCTGTCTTGTGCCTCTCAGGAGGGTGCCTGTGTTGATCTGCGGCACCATGTGTTGGATGGCCGGGAGCTGGACGCGTTTATTCTTCGCTCGGCTCTTGATGTCTCCGAGGCTCTTGGTCGCACTATGGCTAGTTCGGTGGCCCTCCGTCGCCATGCATGGTTGAGGGTTAGTGTTTTCCCTGAGAATGTTAGGGAGCGTCTGGTTGACCTCCCTTTTGATGGCACTCTTTTGTTTCACGCCCCTGCGAATTCTGCCATTCAGCGGTTCCTTGCGGGGCTTCGTCCTCCTCCTCCCCCCTCAGTGAACCTGGATGTCGGTCCTCTGGGGTGTTCTGGGAGGTGTTCTCCCGTTGTTTTTTCTGGAGCTTCGTGCTCGGTAGCCCGGTTGTGTGTTCTGTATGGTTGGTGCCCCTTCAGGGTCCTTCCCTGGGCCCTTCGGTGCTGTTGGCTGCTGGTCCGGCCTTCTGTTTTGACTTGTGATTTTGGCTGTTGGTAAAGCCGTGTTGGTCCTGAGATTGGGCCTTCTGTGTCTTCTTTGTTGGCTGATTGGTAAGCCGTCTGCGGTTTTGTCTGCAGGTCTTTCTGTTTTGCCCTCTGCTGCGGAACTTTTTTCCTAAGAGGTGTTCCCATGTCTTTTTGGGACGTAACATACCCTATGTGGGGTACTTGTAGCTATTGTATAGCTCTGTCATGGGCTGGGTCGGTGCGGTTTCGGGTTCCGTGCCCTCCACGGCGTCACGGTATGCTGCAGGTGCGGTCTCTTTCCCTATTCTCTTGGCGCAGTTTGCGCAGCGCCCCGCTTGCCCTTCTCCAGGTTCGCTTCATCACTAGACCTGCCTGGCATGCTGTCTTCGGCGTTGTGTTGTGGCGCTTCCGCCTTTCCGTCCGGCGTTTCGGCCTGGTCCTCTGTCTGGTGTTCCAGGGGGGGCTAGCTTTTCTCTGGTTGCCGGCTTGGACCGTCCTCCGGGTCTCTCTCTCTCACTCTCTCCCTTTCTCTTCTGCCTCGTCCCACTTCTTCGTGGGTCGGTGTGTGTCTCTGGCCCGGCTCCTGGCCTTCTCTGGCCTCTGCCTTCGGCTTGCGCCTGGCTTGTTCTGGGTGCACGGCTCCTTGGTGCGGTCCCCGGCTGGCTGCGCATGCCTGCTTGCTCTGGTCCGCCGATGTGGCCCTTGGTGTGTTTCCTTGTGCCCCTGTCTCTTGTTCTGCTGGGGCTTTGCGCACCTGTGCCTTTCTCCTTACGCCTGCGGTTCTTGGCTGTGGAGCCGTTTCTGCCTTCTCCGCTGCCTTGAGGCTGATGGCTGTCCAGCTGTCCCCCGTCGCTGGGTGTGTGTTTTTTCCTCCGGCGGGCTCTGCCTCTGGTTCTTTTCATCCTGGGTGCTCCTCTGCGGCTGTCCGTCCCTCGGAGGTTTTCTGGCAGTTGTTCCTTGGATGGGCTTGGGGTCTCCTCGTCTTCCCTTCGCCTTGTCCTTGCTTACTTCTGCTTGGTGGGGGCTGGGCCGCCCTTCTTGTCCCCGTGACACATCCCCTGCTGGGGCCCTGTGTTTCTTTCTACTGGGGAAGTTCTCTCGCAGGCCCTCCTCCCCTCTGGGTATGGCTAGGGTATCTATTCTACATTAAGGAATCTGCGGCTAGTAGTCTCTATCAGATGTACAAGTTACTTACCTTCGGTAACGATGTATCTGGTAGAGAGGATTCTAGCCGCAGATTCCTTCACGACCCACCCGTTATCCCCGTTCTGCGAGGACCTTCAGCTTGGTTTTCTGCACTCGCCTCCCTCCGGGTGGCTTGTTTTCTGTGGGAGGCCTCTTCGCTTTCTCCCGGACAGGATGCCTCGTTTTGCTTGATTATTCCACCCCTTTCTTTCTCATACAGGGTCGGTTGGTTTCTGTGTGCCTCTGCATCCCTCCGACTGGTTTCTCTCCAGCGTAGGGGCCTACTTTTGCTCTTCCCCTTTTACTTGCTTGGGGTTTCTGCTCCCTTCGCGGTCCTCTGTGTTGGGGGTTCTTTTGCCTGTCCCTCGGCCTTTCGCTCCTTTCAGGGGATACGGCCCTCCTTGATGGTGTAGTCTGGGGGTGGATTGCTGTTACTCCTCTGTTCCGGGCTTGTTGCCCTTCTCTGTTATGGATTGTGATTGCAGACTCTCTCTTCTGCTATGGCGTTGTGCACATGCTTTCTGCCTCCAGGGTGTATGTGGCCTTGGCTTGCAAGGTTGTTCCTCAGCGCGGTGTTCTGCTATTTCCCTGCTATGGCTTCACTGCTATGGTTTCTTGGTACCTTAGTGCTTGGCGCTTTTCCAACTGGTGCTGTTCCTCACCTTTGGTTTCTCTCTTCTGTTTTTGCTGATTTTTCGCACACTGTTCCCATACTCTCTACAGTTTTGTTTGTGATGGCTCCGCGTTGTGGCGCGGAAAAGTTCTCCGAAGAAAACTGATGTCAGCGCGCCGGGGTGGGGCTTATGTGACCCCGCTGACGTCGTGCCCGCGGAGGACGTCGGGGCGGAGTCGCGTGGTGCCGCCCCCCGGCGCGCAGAGATGCTGGGGCAAAGAAGGTTTTCCGGGTCCAGTCTCACGCCTGGGGATAATTCTACGTTAAGGAATCTGCGGCTAGAATCGTCTCTACCAGATACATCGTTACCGAAGGTAAGTAACTTGTACTTTAGAAACACCAGAGGAGTTGCTCATATTTTCACTCAGTAGTGGTGTTGAGTGTGAGAGTGTTTTCATACCTGTGTCTGTGTCTCCCTGTCCTGTAATAGTCTACTACCCTTTATCCCATTACCATTTTCATGGGTGTGAATAGGCATGACCGTGGATATTAGAAGTTATTTCATTAGAAGACTTGATTGATGATCAAAGCCTGAAAAGGATACACAGTTGTGGATGATAGGCTGAACACATATAAACATCTTCCCAAAACCGGAGTTGGCCGAGTGGTTACTAAGGGATTGGATGTGCCTTATAGAAATAGTTGTGGTGCGGGAAAGCTGCATCTTGATTCCTGTTCTGCATGTTGATGCTAATGGACTTCTGCTTCCCTGATTGAATTTTGGTTTATTCAACAACTACACATTTTTAGTAAGCAGGCAGTTGTCATCTCTGTCATCCATATTTTTAACTGTGATTGACATCTCCATTCCCCTCTTTCAGGCTGATGTGCGCTCTTTTGCGATTAGTCCGGAGACAGCAGAGGGCGCTTGAGGCTGCAAACCTACATACGCCAGAGATGAAAGCAGAGTTTGAGGTTCTGGAGCAGCTAGTGCAGAGGGAGAATGGCGCATTGTTGAGGGTTGAAGACACAGGGCAGCACCCTGAGAAGACGAGCCAGATGCTGCAGCAGACCTCCAAAGAGAATGGACAGCTTGTTGATAAAAGTGGGGTGGAGACCATGTTGGAGACTCTGCCCCCTCTGAGGGCCCAGCTGCCTATGGAGAGAGGTAAGCATATTCTATGGTGACAAAACAGGCAAGGTGGAGGATTGAGTTAAATGCTTAGCCCGGACATCTGCTTGGACCTGCGGTCACAAGTTTAAATCCTAGTAAGGCCAACTCTGGCTTCTGTCCTTTAAAGGTTTGTTAATTGAGTGCCATTGAATTGTGAAGTAATAACACCTATAAGTAGCTGTGCTTGGTGATAACAAAAACGTTGGTATGAATACCATGCAAACAAATTATGCCCAACATGTGAAGCTCAGTCCCAGCAATGTGACCAAACTGTTATTCAGCCTGCAGACCTCAAAACAATGTTCTAACTATGCAGTGTGTGGAACACCTTCCTCTTTGGAGGGCTACCTAGAGCTTGGTGTGCAGGGATCCTTCGTCACAGAGAAGGAGGAATGAAGGAACTGCTTGATGCTCAGAGGACAAAAGCCTCTATATGTACTCAGGGTTCCTTTTGTGCAGAAACAGTTTGTGCTCAAGAGTCTGACTGATGCACAAGGCCCTTTCTTCCACACAGATTACTAGTGTACTCTTTTCAGAGACCTTTCTTCTGTAGACTTTACATAAATGGATTGTGCCCGTTTATTGATCTACAAAAACTGTCGGGTGCACCGGACTGATGCAGCGAAGAGCAGATTTTTCAGCACCCATGTACAATTGGCCCGGTTTCCCAGGCTGAGTAGCACGCAACAGACCATTACATACCATTCTTGAAGGAGAGGTTGTGGTTCAGAGCGTGGATGTGGGCAGTCTTTGAGTGTTTTATGAAGCAGGTTCTGGGTTCATTTCACTATGGATAACAAGCTGGGAGTCGTTTCAATTAGCTACAGCTATGGCTTCTCTGCTTTTTCTAGTGCCCTTAGGGGGAAGAAAACCTTTAAAGATCTAACAAGGCCTTTTAAAACCCTAAGTGTTTTTCCTATAAAAGATGGATACACGCAACATGTGCAAGTGTTCTCCATCCCGTACGCATTCCAACCGTTACACTCCCCACCAGCGCTAGGGCAGTTTTTTGCTGCTGTTTAAGATTCCTATTAAATAGAGAGGTTCCTTGGCTTAGATTGTATCACGTTTAAAAGGTCCCACCCAACCCTCTCTCCCCTTCCTCAACACTGTCCTCCGGTCGTCTGATGAAATAGGTGAATTTTACTATGACTCTGGTAATGATTGCTTTAAAGAAGGGATGAGTTCAGCAGTCATCGTCCACATCCTCCTTTGGGTTTTTTCCTAGCATGCTCGAACACTTTGTGATAGCCTATCTAAACCTCACACCCAGAGCTCATCCCTGCACCTATTTTTGTTTTGTGCACTTTCTCAGAAATTCTGCATGGATTTAGTGACAGTGTTTGTTCCTCTCATTGTGATCCTGAGCACACGCTATTTTCTTTAACAAGTTATGGTGTTATTCTATCATTTTGATATCATATCATACATATAAATAAGACACAAATTCCTGTGAATATATCCTCTTCTCCCCGCCGGTTCTACTTCCGTCCTGGCTGTAATTAGGGTGAATCCGGTTCACAAGGAGACACGCATGGAGACGAAATCAACCCGAAGCGCACTCGCTGCAAGATCGCAAACCCCGAGACACTGAACTGGGGTACGTACTCATGAAGGATATCGCATTTAGAAATCAATGAGAACCAGATTGGATTGTTAGGCACACGGCAACCGACAATATTATTGGAATTTCGGAACCGGGAGGCACCCTAATTACAGCCGGGACGGAAGTAGAACCGGCGGGGAGAAGAGGATATATTCAATCCACCTGCTCTACAGCCCTGAGGAAGTCGTTTGGGAAATCACCCATGACGAAACACGTGTTGGCTGGGCAATCTAACGGAATAATAAAGAACGAAAGAATATTCTACGAAGTTTATTGATCACAGGAATTTGTATCTTATCTATATGTATGATATGATATCAAAATGATAGAATAACACCATAACTTGTTAAAGAAAATAGCGTGTGCTCAGGATCACAGTTTTGTCTACAGTGGACCTCATCTAGGGTCCCCGATTGAGGGTTCAGGGTGTTAGTTTCCCTCACCTTTGCACCGCACAGATAGTTCATACGAGATTAGCGCACAATTGGGAGGCGCCGTTTCCACACTTAGAAAACACCCCGAGGGTCTGTTTATATTTGTTCCTCTCATTGTTTAGAGTCTTTGCAACCCCTATTGTTGCTGCTAGATCATCCCACCCGCACCTTTCTTTGCAAAGTAAGAATATATCCATTGGAGGGCTGGACAGAGCCTGAGAACCAGAATGAGTGGGGGTGTCTGCTTCTTTTTATTTCAGAGTACTGCATTCCCTTGTACTTAAAGTTTAAGAGCTGCAGTTAGAGCCCAGAGTAAGCACCAATAGGTGGAATTATGGGAGATGAGCGCTTAGAGAGTAAAGATTGAGCTATGTCAGTTAGTTGTTTTGCCTTTCTGATGAAGTCGCAGATGTTATCTTATTGCCCAGGAAGGCTAAATCATCTACACAGGTTGCTGTTCAAAGTTTGTGCAGTGGTGCGAGTCAGAAGGTATCCACCCCTTTAAATTACACCTGTCAGACTTTTTATCATTTGCAGTGTTCCTTGCTCACCAGGGCCTGGCAGAGGCTACAGGTAAGAGCTATTTGGCAACCATGTCTGCTTTCATGTGTCTACCCAATCAACCTTCCTTATTTAGATCGCAGCAAGTGGCTTGTTTTCTGAAAGGTTTGCGTTACTTGTTCTCTCCCATTCAGTTCATTGATCCTTGGTGAGATTTGAACTTTATTTTGACTTTTTTCATGGCAACTCAATTCAAGCCGATGCACAGTTGTCTAGTTTGACTCCTTACTCTGAAAAACATTGTATTGGCGGTGATTACTTATGCTCCTTGGATTGTAGAACTTAAGACTCTATCGGTTCATCCTCCCTTCACAGTTTTCTAATCTAATAAGTTGGTTCTTCTCACCTGCCCATCTTACCCAAGGTGGTTTCTACGTTTCATTGGGCATAAACTATTAATCATCCACCTTTCTTCCTTCCACCACATCCAACCAGGAAAGAGAAATGTCTGTATATGCTCTATCCCAGTGTACGGGGCCATATTACATCAACTGTAAACTGCACAACAGAGCTGATGACCAGCTTTTTATGTGCTTTACTCGAGCTAAAAGGGTCAGCGGTGACTAAGTGCACTATGCATTAGGTCATCCTTTGTATCTAGATCTGCTATGCCCTGGCCAAGTAAGATCTTGGAATGCATTTTTACTCATTACTATAGGGTCATGGCTGCTTCCGTGGTCCTTTGCAGTGGCATTGTGGTTGTAGATATCTGTCTGGCAGCTATGTTCTTAGATATTTTTGCACAGCAGTACTGCCTCACATCGGAGGCATTCAGTGATGAGTACTTTGCCTGAGCTGTGTTGCATGACTTCCTTGGCTAACTGGCATTACTGGCTCCAACACCCCATTTCGGTTTGTCTTTGGACCTCATTCATAATGTGAGGGATGTGTGGAAAGGTGTATCCTACAGAAGAAAAAGTTACTTACCAGAAATTGTTTCTGGTGGAAATATAATTTTCCTGCAGACTCCTCACTGTCCTCCCTTCTACCAATAAGCTAATTCTATGACAAAGAAAATCCCAAGAAATGTAAACATGTTATGTGCCATATTTGTCACTGCCATGGCTCTCCTGGGTCCTCTCCACACTCCTTGATGGAGGGTGGATAAAAATATCAGGAACTTACACTAGTGCACCAGTTGGTGGCTGATATACTCCAGTGACATTCAGAGGCAGTGTTGTGGCTGGTTGAGAGCGGCGCAATCTCGAGGTGCTGGAGAGTCATTGCAAGGGAAAACATTTTCAGGATCAGTCTGAAGCATGGAAGAAGTATTCATAAGGCGAGGAATCTGCAGGAAGATTATGGATTCACTGCAAATATTGTTACATAAGGTAAGTAACCTTTTCTTCTAGGTACCTGACAAATGTATATTAATGGGTACACATTGTCAGCTTGTTCAATAAAATCACATCTCAGTAGGTATTTCTTTTTAATTAAAGCCACTTGCCATTTTGCCCACAACAAATGTCTCAGTCTTGTAATAACACTTGTGATGTCCATAGCTCTTGCTAGGTTCTGTCCCACTGTTCAGTCACTTATGGCTTCTCTTGGAGTTATATGGTAGGATAATAAAAGCATTTAAGTGGTGTCTGGGCTATTTATGGCAAAATCCTAGTATAGCCTTTTTCTTAATCGTAAGGAAGGAAGCATGTAGATGAATGAAGTTCGATCTAGTTGATGTGACGCTCCTGGCTTGCTGAATCTGCATCCTGGAAAAGCCATTGTGTGCCCAGATCTGCAACTCCCAGAAAGAAAAATACAATATTGAAAGGTTTGTCTCACCGGTATGACTGCCTTTTACTTTAATAGTGCTGATGCTGGTTCAATTGTAAGGTTGAAGGCTCTGTTAGATCAGCATGATAGAAAACAAACTAAAAGAGTGTGCATTTTGTAAGATGATGAGCTTGATGGCACAAGATCGCCTTTGGGGCAATTTAAATATAAAATCGCTTTGATGGTTGAACCAAAATATAACCTTCATGAGGGTAGATTCAGTATAAAATCACCTTCAAGGCAGATCCTGTATTATCACCTCTGTGATGGATGCAGAGTAGGCTCTCTGTGATGAAGAAGCCACCTGTTGCTTTGATCTTGGAGCCAATATAAGATCTCCATGATGGTGGACCCTGTAGATGGAAAACAAAAACGTGGAATGCTTGAATTAGTCTCAACCATCAATAATTATTCTTGGTCAATTTTTTGCCTACTGTGCATCCCCATAAAAAAGCTCTATTGCAAATCACTCTTGGCCCTACCCCATAGGAAAAATCCAAAGATCACCTTAATAGTAGAACCAGTGTAATATCTCCTCTGTGGTAGATTCAGTGTAAGATCTCCTTGATAACTAGTCTGTTTATAAGATTGATTGGATTTTGAAGCCCCTATAAGATTACCCTAAGAAGAGATCCAGTAGATTAGTGAGTCCAGTATATGAGTTCATTGATTTTGGACCTAGCCACTGTTCTACAGCATTGAATTTCATTGATTCATGTGCTTTGAGTCCGTTAAGTATTTTGGAAGTCTTTTGCGCATTAATAACAACGATATTTTAAAAACAAAAATAAAATATTTTTGCCCTTCCACATCATTTGTACTCGTTCTCTCCCCCCCCCCCCCCCCCCCCAGCCTTCACTTGGATCGGCCTGAGGACTAAGAATGTCCCCAAACACCCCCACGTTTCCCCAAGTTCTTTCACTATATACCAAGTGAGGAAGTCCTCGGTTGAGCTCTGGCTCAAATCTTCCCTTTGGAAAAATAATAATCATTGCTTTACTGGGCCTTACAGGCATGCACTTCTGTTGACGATTGTATCACTTTTATCTTATTTTGCTAGGCTAGTGGCTATAGATCATTTCTGTTCTATAGGTCTCACCTGTGCTTGTGTCTAGAAGTTGGTTTTTAGCATTATAAATGGAGAAAAAGCTGCCTGTTATCTTTTATGCACCATAAAATTGTAAGAAAAGAAATATTACTGAGAAGATTTTCATGCTCCGTATCAGTACTGTCTTTTTCCAGGGTCTGATGTTTTAGATTATGTAATATACCAAGGTTTGTTTCACAGGACCTTAATCTTGAAAGCATTTTTCTCAAATGAAGATTTTTGCATACCAGCAGCATAGACCCTGTGCGTACACTGCTCTAACCTCTGGTAGAGGCTGCTACCTTCAAATCTAAAGCTCTAAGCATATGTTCCATAAATCTCACTTGATGGAAAATAACTATAGTTTGAGATGCCTCTTTAGCATGGATGGCAAGAGGTCTTTCCTTTCAACTTTTAGGAATGGATCCTGGGAGCCCTTGGGGAAGCTGTTAATATGCCTTTAGAGTCAGGATCACTTATATCTAACTTATCCAACCTTACCAGTGAAATCTACAAAATCTGTCTAACCCAGCGCCTCTAACATCAGTGCCTTTCCGACTACTACGCACAGAATATAAAGGCAACAGTTTTGCAACGAAATAGGCTATTCCCTTGCTTCTTCCCTATGCATTTCCTCTTCCAGACCCTTTTTTTTAAGACAACGCACCTATGCCCCATGAACAGACCCAGTGTTATATATATATATATATATATATACACACACACACACACACGCACACGCGCACACGCATTGGCCAGGATGAAAAGGTATTGGAATTCATCCTGCCATCTGTTGAAAAAAGAGTTTTGTACATTTCCCCTCATTTGAGTCTGATGCTAGGCATGAGATTCTCATCCACTTTGTTGAGTCCCTTCCTGCAAGCCTTTTGACAGTAAGGTGAATAATGCGCGTTGACCTGCTATTCTGTCTGCTCAACCATCACTGATGATTTCAGCGGTGCTGCCCTCAAACACCTGCTCAAAGCCAAATATTTTTGACAGTATTTCCTCAACTGGTAATCTGAAAATCTGTATTCTAGTGTGTATAAGAATGTTCAAGCCAAAGTCTTGACCAGCATAACACTGTTGCCCCCAATATAAACTCCTAATGCACCAATTAAAACATGTCAAGTTCACCAGCAACCTGTCTCTCGGTAAACTAGACGATAATTCCCGCAGTAGCATTTCCTCTGTATGCGAGGAAAACAGGACTTTACACAGACATTCTCTGGCTGCCTGGGTACTTGTGGCCGAAACAACCATGCTTTGAGGAGAGCTTTCCTCATAGGATGTAGCTGGTGAGGACTGTGGCAGGGCAGAGTATTTTCAGTATGGGATTGGATTTTTACATTTAAAGACAACCATACCCTCCTTCACTTTTGCAATTTTTCTCTAATGTAACTAAATATCCTTCCTAGTTCCATTAAGGAAGATCCAACGGACCCAGTGGTGTGTCCACCAGGGAATTTGGGGAATTACACAATCAATCACTTTTTTCTCCTCTATATTCCTCCTTCTCTTCCAGGCTGCATCTTTCCTGAAACTTCAGGAGCTCATGGCCTTTTGACCTTTACTTTTGTCCTATCACGCTCTAGGTGTGGGCTCTTCAGTGAGCAATATATTCTTTCAGGAGAACTTTCATTATGGGAAGTGTTCATCAACCAGCTTGCGTAACCCAATTTTTGGCAGTAAGGATGCTGGCATTACAAATTAAAGACTTCAACCCTAACTGGCCACTGCTCTCCAAGATTGTCAAGTGCAGACTTTGCGGCTACAAATCTAAATCTTTTTTACACTTACTTTGCTGCTGTTGTTGCTTGAGTCCCGGCGAACACTATTAAAGCCACTTTTTTAAATTCATGGCATAAGAACATGCAACAATGCAATGAACTGGATTTTTAGTACCATGGTTCCCCTTGAACTGGCAAGAATAGGTAAATTCTTTAAAGCAGTGCAGGACCTTCTTAAAAACACACAACAAAGCATAGAGATGACCGCGGATTGATAACTTAGTTCCTGCACCATGGACATTAGGCATTGCAAAGTCTGACCTCTTTGTAATTGAGTTTTAATATTTGTTATGTATTTAATCCAATTTGTAGTGTATTTAAACTATTTTTACTTCTTTCACATAAATTTCAAACTGGTTTACCTATAATAGATTTTAAATAGCCAAATTACCCTAAACTTAACCAAAGCCGCCTGTACACCTTGAGCTTTGTGTTTGGGCACTATGTGCCAGTTACACTAGAGGGTATTGCTAGGACCCACCGTTTTCTTTTGTCCTTTGTATAACATGTCTTTTAAATGTTTCATATTGTCATGGTTTTAAGTAATCTATACAATCAACTTTGTATTGATTGAGTCATTGAATTGAGTGTTCATCAACCATGGCCAGTTGATATTGTAGTGACGGATGCAGTCTAGACTCCCATTTGAATATCTTGAAGTTCAGAGCCATCAGAGTTCACAGCTAGAATGTCAGTTTTCTTCAAGAAGTGGTTCAGGTCCTGACTGATAATACCACAACCATTAGCTTCCTGAACAGAATGGAGTGTGCTCATTTTCCATGTACAGAGGCTATCCTGACATGCCTGGATTCCAGGATTTACATCCTGTCAACCACCTTAGTACTAAAAAGGCCACTATGGTGGGTGGGAGCAGTCTGCATTCTCTCATGTGAGAGCTAGTCCAGGAGGTTGCGTATACCATTTTTGTGGTTTCATGTCTTTTCCCCATACACATCTTTTTTTTTTTTTAATCTTACCACTACCCCAATTGTTTTATAAAATCACTATCCTTTAGAGGTAGGAGGCAGTTTTAAGCAGAGTCTGAGTCACGCATCCTACAATGTCTCTGGTGTGAGAGTCTGTTCCTCCTGGTGGAGGACAGACCCGATGATGATGCCAACGGTCATCAGTAAGTCAGTGAGATAACATGCCATTGACTGTGCATAACTGTTGAGGTTCCCACAAGAAATTATGTTTGCGATCCCTCGATGTGACACTGTGTTTTCCCACTCTCCTTGATTTTTGTTGATCTTGTTAGGAAAGCCGAGTAGGACAACTATGATACCTTAGCTTCTCTCTCCCCCTCATTATTTGCATCAAGATGTGTTGAGAGCTGATGGAGCAAAAGGTCACTTCTGCACCTCAGACATGTGTTCTTTTTGTTGATGTTTGTGAGACATCAACCTCATTCTTCATTCACCTGTTCTCTAGTTGATGTGTTCAGAGAAAGCACATTTTGGCTGAGTAGTGCTACATAATATTCTTGTTTGCTCACTAACTTATTTCTGTCTACTTTTGTTCTATTATTTCTTTGAAAGTCTTAGAGGAATCTTCAGGCTAATGTGTCCTTCATTCGACAGATCCACGTCAACCTCTCCACTGGAATAACTGATCTCAAACTACCTCTTACATTGTACACATAGACAATTCTCTGTCCGTTGCGGTGCATGGAAATGGAATTCACAAGTGGCCCAATAAATATACTTAACATCACTTCTCATTATTCACGCTCATTGTCATAGAGGCAGTCACGGTGAAGCCCTCCCAATGACTTCTGTTCTCTTGAAGATAATTTATAAGAACAGGAATCTATAGAAAGAATGTGTAGTTCAGAAAACCTGTAACAGAAAACATGTGCCTTGTTTTTCACCTGCAGTGGGATTTTTCCTAGATTTATGTTAGTGTCTCTCTGATTAGACTAAAGTATTATGAGCCACTGGATTCAAGCTAGCCTGGCTAACGAAGGGTGATAGCCCGAGACGGGTCCCAGGATGTTTGTTTCCGGTCCAGCGAGGACCTGCCATGGCAGTTAGGGCTGGACTGTTCCCACGAGAAGCAGGGTCAAGACTCATTTGCATATGGCTGGGTCCAAACTGGGCTAGCGTTGTGAGCAAAAAAACGATGCAGTAAACTCAGATCTTTGGGACTGGGGGTGAGTGCATTATTCAGCATTCCGTCCATCATTTGTTCTTTTTGCTTTTGTTGCCCTAAGTGGAAAGGGTATGCCCAGACGTGGGTCCTGTGCTCACTGCTCCACTGGATTCAAGCTAGCCTGGCTGGCGAGGGGTGATATCCTGGAACGGTTTCGGGGTGCTTGTTTCCGGTCCAGGGAGGACCTGGCTTGGCAGTTCGGGCTGGACTGTTCCCATGAAGAGCAGGGTCAAGACTGATTTGCATACGACTGGGTCCAAACTGGGGTAGCATGATGAGCAAAAGAACGATTGATTAAGCCCAGATCTTTGGGAGTGGGGGTGAGTGTTTGCATTATTCAGCGTTCCGTCCATAATTTTTTCTTTTTGCTTTTGTTGCCCTAAAGTACTGTGAGCTTCTACTGTAAATGCTGCTCGAATCCAACCTGTGCCTTGGTCACAGAAATGAGGCCCGTCCAATTAACGATGTAAAAGAAAAAAGACCCCAGATTATATAACATTATATAAATATGTGACAGTATTAAATATAGATTGCCTTTACCATTCCTAATAATATACCATGGATTCTATACTGACAATGGAAACTATTCAAAGCATGTGGATATGTGAACGATACTCATCTTGGATATTTGCAGTTGCACAGAACTAACTTTTCTCCAGTATTGTATCTTTTATAGATTCACATGCTTGAATCTTCCCCGTCCTCATGGTGGGAGTCCCACGGTAACAGTAAAATAGCAGTATTAAAGCTTAACATTGAAAAGCCCATAAGAATTCTTTAACTTTAGTAACCAATAACCATTGTTATAAAACATCCAAACTCCAGCCAATCAGAGCTTAGACCATAGAATCTTCTTCCCCTGCAGGGCCACCATACCCTCGGATTTCTTACCGCACGTCATGTGCTAGGGAGTCTCTGCTCAGTCACAGTGTTCCAACTGTTGCCCTTTTGAACTCCAGCTAAAGAATGATCTCTGCGTTCATGTTTCTTCTGAGGTACCAGTCAGGAGTGTGTGTACCCATTTTTTTCATCATTATGGCAGAGACAAAAAAAGGGTGTTTAGGCCCTGTAAGACTTGTGGAAAGTCCAGACTTTATTCTGAGGACCCACATAAAGAATGCCTCTACTGTCTTTACCTAGAGCATAAGCCCAGAGAATGCAAGTACTGTCGTACTTTTTATTCAAAAACCCTTAAGGACCGTGAGGGTAGGCTGCTTCTCTGGCTGCAAAGGAAGAAAGCAGCAAAGACTCTGATGCCGAGAAGAAGCCCCATACCTCCTCCAAGTAGAGAAAAGAAGAAGGATTTTCTTCATCTCTTAAAGATCCCAAAAAGTCCAGGTCTCATAGTAAGGAGAGAGTTGAGGAGAAAGGGGGTTAAAAAAAAGCCAGTCTAGTTCCTCCTCGTCACGTACGAAGTCAGGTTCTGCCCCTCCGTCGACGCCTCTATCTCCTTTCAGGGATTCTTCAAGTTACAGAAAACGCCCGTCGACGAAGAAATCGCCGTCTATGACCTCCGGCTCTGCTCCTGTGGGCGTTACGTCGACGGTCAAGACGATGACGGCGGCCGCGTCGCAGACAGCGGTGATGGTATCACCGCCGTCGAACGCGGTTAGGCCATCTCCGTCGACGATAGTTTCACCGTCGTCGGCTCAGGAAGTTCGTTCACCGTCGACAGCTATCCTTCCGTCAACGATCCCGTCGATGACCCCGGCGACGAGGGTGAAGATTGGTCTGCTTCTGAAACCGGCGCCTTCCCTGAAGCAGGATTTTTCAAAGGTTTCTCCTCTGCCTCCTGCCCGCCTTCTAGATTTTCAGGAGTCTGAAGATGATGGACCCTTCAGTCCTGCTTACAGTCCTTCGCAACTCCAAGTTAAGTGCCATGACTCAGAGGATGAAGAGATGGAGGATCCATCCACTTATCTGGAAAGAGACTATTCTTTTTCGGATAGGGTGCGTCCTGCTTCTCATCATTTGGACGCTTTCCAAGAACACTATCCGTATGAGTAGCAGGAAGATCAAACTCAAGAACCCTTCATTAACGTCCCCATTTCATTGGTGTCTGACCTCCGGCTAATGCTCAACGACTATTATAAAAGATTTCCAGAAGCAAATTCTGCTCCTCCTCCACCTCCCACTCAGGAAGTCACCACTCCAACATTGCGGGTATTACCTCCGCTGCAGAAGAGCAGCACTGTAACAACTCCTGCTCAGGTTCCTGCGCAAAGTCAAGATGATGACCAGCAGTTGGAGGAAGGGGAACTACGTTTGGACCAGGATATCCACGACGAGTGAGATAACTATGCGATCCCCACTCCCACCTTCTCCTTCTCCACCCTCAGCCGATTCTCCACCCGCAGATATCGCCGGGTTTCACGATCTGCTAGAGCGCGCTTCCAGGCGCTTTGACCTTCCCATGCCCGTTAAACAAACCGAGTGTTTTTTATATAATTTTAAGCCTACTACACAACGCTCCTCTCGTTACATCTCCATTGTGGACTTCTTGTGGCAAGAAGGCTTGAAATTAATGAAAACGCCAGCTTCTATTCCCGCTGTAGTACCGAAGTTGGACAAGAAGTACAAGGCACCTGAAGACTCTCCCGCGTGCCTGATTGGGCATCCCCGGCCTGATTCGGTCATTATGCAGGCAGCTCAAAGGAGGTCGAAGAACCCTTCCTCTCAGTGTTCAGCTCCCCCTGACAAGGAAGGGCGCCGTTTGGATAACATCGGCAAAAGGTTCTCCGCTTTGTCAGCACTGCCATCAGAGCCTCCAACGCCTTAGCTATCCTTGGGAGGTATGACCGCCAGATGTGGTCCGACATCTCGGCTTTGCTGAAATTCCTTCCAGAAGATGAGAAGGAGGCACTTGAGGTGCTGTCGGAAAGTGAAAAGGCTTCTTCGGAAATGATTGACGTAGCCATGGACATTTCGTCAACGGCCTTCAGACAGATGGCTGGAGTAGTGGTACTGAGACGGCATGGGTGACTGAAGGCTACTGCTTTTTGACCGGAGGTTCAGGCAAAAATTCTCGACATGCCATTCAATGGTGAATTGCTATTTGGGAAGCATGTGGATGAAGTTTTGCAATCAATTAAAAAGGATACGGAGACAGCTAAATCTTTGGTAAACCTTCGGCAAAAAAGATTTTCTTCTTTCCGGGGCAGAGGTCAATATCTCTCTCGCCCTCAGCTTCAACAGCGTTTCCAGCCCTATCACCAACCGGGTTTTCGTACACAGTACTTTTCTCAGCCCTTTCGGCAAAACTCATCATCGACCTACTCTAGACCAGCAGCACGTCTACGCCAACCATCAGGAGGTAGGGCACACGACTCTAACAAGAGACAATGAGGTTTCACAGGCCCTTGCTACCGCAGTCCCACTTCAATTTGGCTTCATTTGCTCCAAATTCTTCAAACAATGGAAACTTATATCTTCCGACAAGTGGATGTTAGATGTATTTCTCCACGGTCACACCCTGGAATTTGTTCAACAGCCTGCGAACATGCCTTCAAGAAGGACTTCTCATCGCCATCTCCGCATTCTCAAGAAGGGGGTCCGGTTGCTCTTAACCAAACAGGCAATCGAAGAAGTGCTGCCCGATCAACACAGTAGGGGGTTCTATTCCGACTTCTTTTTGATAAAAATAAAGACAGGAAAATGGAGGCAGATAATGGACTTAAGATCACTGAACAAGTTCATCAAATCCCAACCTTTCAGAATGTTGTCGCTCCAGGAAATTCAGCTTCTAATGGATACAGGAGACTGTCTTCACTGGATCTTCTGGACGCTTATTTTCACGTTCCCATTCACCCAAAACATCGTCAATTTCTGAGGTTAGAGGTGGCAGGGTGCCATTACCAATTTCGAGTACTTCCTTTCGTGCTGAAATCGGCTCCAAGAGTCTGTACCAAGTGCTTGGCTCCGGTAGCGGCCTTTCTACGGCAAACTGGTCATCAAGTATTCACTTATCTAGACGACTGGTTGGTCAAGGCCCCATCGCTTCAAGCCGCCAAGAGATCGATGGCCGCCTGTGTCCAACTCTTTCACTTCCTGGGACTCAG